>RCIC01000005.1:2987500-3037500 GCA_018883505.1 Ceratosolen fusciceps
CGAGTCCTTTCGGGTACACGAGCGATGAAAGGCTTTTTTCTTCCCACACGTCTTCTAATCGTCCCACTCGATATCGAATATTCATAAATCAATGCCTTGTCCGTTTATTACTTGGCATATCGTTTCATTAGCTCTTAAACGCCAATGTTTAGCACGTTCTTTGCTCACCCATCTTTGCTCTTCCCGCTTTCGTTTTTCAGTCATTTAAATAACAAACATGGTCCTCTATGCGCGTACATGTACAAGCTCAAAATAAATGGACGTCGCTGAAATCGGGCGAAAAAGAATTTCTTTTTTTTTTCCCCTTCCTTTTTTATAAGACGAACCTTTATTTATATGTTATACGTTGGGCCGGCGTATTAACGCTTCTTCTCGTAAATCATAATTAATTTATAAACAAATTTCATTAATAATTTATATTGTGCGCAACATAGTTTCTGCTTGTATTACGAATCAATTTTATTTACTGTATTAGCATAAAACTGAGAATAAATGAATAAATGAGTCGCTACGTCACTCAATATTGTTTCAAAGAGACGCGGTGCTCAGAATATTCTGACCTGTTTTTTACATAGTTCAATAATGTCATCGATATTATTAATTGCCCATACAAAAGCTTCGACTGTTTTATCAAAAATTTCATTCCATTATTTTTAATTAAATGTATATTATACCTTGTCTGTTCTATTCATTAAAAAAAAATATTCGTTTTCCAGCAGAATAACGTAATTACCTTCGTTCAATGCCAATTAAGCCATTAATAATAAAAAGAGATAAAAAAAATTGCGTCAAAAGAATAAACAAATTCCATCGACATAAATAGATTTTTGTATAATAATTACGTTACGGAAAGTAGGAAAGCTCGTTGATATATATATATATACACGTATTTGAGAAGAAATTAACGAAGATTGGGGGGGGGGGTTTATAAAGCTTTGTAGCCCGGAAAATTAGTCGAAAGCCCAAGGATCGGTAAGCGATACGATTCCATATTTCCGAGAATAGTCGGACATCAAACGCGTCGTCGGCTATTAAAAAACCATTAGAATAAGATGTACATTTGGGGTTATTGGGAGATAAGAACTCGTAGGAGAGCGAATTAAGAGCGGAAGTGGTAATAATTGCGTTAATTAATGCAAATGGTGGTTAGGGAGTGTTAAAGGGTACCGATGAAAAACAAAGTGTGTTTATCCGAGTTACGCGCCCGCGTCTCGGAACGGCAGAAATCGCGCGAAGCGATGAAATCGAAATCGTGTTAGGGCGGGTGCGGGACGAGGAGGCCGTGCGAGGGAACGAGGGAGCGCCGGGCGGCTGCATTTTTACTGGCGTCCTCGGCTTCGTAGACGGCGTTGAGCGCTAGTCCCCGGCTAAACGAGAAAATGCGTTCGCGAGAATTTAAATGCTGGCGAAAGGTGTCGATGGGGGGGGGTGTACTGCGAGCGTAAGGTCGCTTTTGCTGAGAGGGGACACCGGGGCAAAGGGTCAAGTTGTCAAGAAAAATCGGGGACAACGATCGCCGAGGGCGAGTGACTCTCGAGTCAAATATACACTCGCTTTGATTCTCTCTTGCTTTTCGCACTAATCCGCAAGCACAAGCACGAGCACGAGCACAAGCACGAGCACGAGCACAAGCACAAGCACGGGGACAAGCGCGAGCAATGTCCCGCCCGCCTACCACCCCCGATAACCCTCGGTGCCTTTGTCACAGGCAGACGCGCCCGAGCCCTCGTCTCCTCACTTTATCCACGAAATTTCTTAGAAATAACAGGCCTTGGCTTTATTCCTCTCCGGCTCATCCCTATTCCATTCGCCTTTATTTTTCCTCGGATGGCAATTGCATTGGCGGGATTTTTTTTTTTTTGTCAAGCGAACCGCCGAATTCTCGAATAATACGATACACATGACTCTGGCCGCTCCGATCGAGAGGCTTTATCGCGCCCAACGCGTATGTAGAACAGCTGCTTTTCAAATCTCGCCTCGTCGTTTTTATTCCCACCGACTTGGCACGCGCGTATATCCGTAAAAGTGTGACCGCGGTTGATATATACGTATATGCATTTGGGGAAGGCGGGCCGCTCCCTAATTTTTACGATATTTAAGAAACTCGTGCTCTCGAGGTCCTTTTAAGCGGACAGATAGAAGAAGGATACTTCAAAGGGATTTTAAGGATACTACAAAGTCCGCAAAGACCACCTGCGCAGTAATAGTAATTAAACGGAGTATTTATTATTAGTAGCTTGATACTAAGTCGATAGCTTCACCCCGAAAACTACGAAAGCGTTAAGGATCGCTTTCATCGGCTCGGCTTTTCGAATTATTAATATATTCTTCTTACACTCGCATCTATAAATCCTCCAACAATTGACCTCTTTCGTATCTTATGAATAAATTTCACAAGCCTCTCCTCTAAAAGCCACTGTTCTTTTTTTTTTAAAAAAAAAAAAAAAGAAAAAAAGATAAAAAAAGTAAAGGAAGACCTTTACTTAATTATTCCAGAGCTATAACGTTCGATTTTATGTAAAAATAATAACACTTTGTAGAAAAAGCCTCGTAAAAGCTTAATAGCCGAACGTCATATTTATACGGCAGAGATAATTCAATAAGCTCTCCTCGTCTATTTATGTGCTTTACAATTGGATTCTTTTCTGCACTGGAAATATAAAAGATCGTCTTTATAAAACGAATGCCTAATTTTATTTTCAAAGTGAGAGAATAAAGTCTCGAGCTATTTATTTATTCATTGCTCCAGAGCAACGGATTGGAAGACCATTCGCTCTGCAATGCGTTTTACTTCATTTTTATGGAAATCATTAGGGCTTAGAAAAAATTTAATACTTTTAAAACGATTATTAAGTACGAAGGCATGATGGTCCTCGGGAAATCGACATTAACCAATCCATCCTTATCGAAATAAATCGAAGAAATGTTGTACTTGCTTCAATTTAAGTATCTGTGACGATAATTTGTAATCAGAGCATGGGCTGATTGAGAGTAATTATATAATTCTGTCATCGTATGTATATTCAGTTGTATTAAAATATCCGTGATTCATGCGAAACGAGTTAAGTAGGGAGGGATGGGTTGGGGGTTTGGGGGGTTGGGTGGGGACGGTGGGTGGGAAGACATCAATAGTTTTAAATAAAGACGAGATGCGAAAGTAGAGCAAAGTGACCGAAAAGCAATAAATCGAGCTCGGCGTGAGCCGTACAAGCTTACCAAACAGTGGCAAGAAGAGAAAAGAAAAAAAAAAAAAAAAAAAACAGAAGAAAAAAGGGAAAAAAAATTATCAAGCAGCAGTGATTAAAGATTCGAACGTAAATAATTAAGGCAATAACGGATATGGAGTATATATTATGTTAAAAGGGAGCGTTAAGTCGGCGGTCGGTCTTCGTACGAGAAACGCGGCTGCGATGTAATAATTTCCCCTCGAGAAAGTTAACATGAAGGAGAATAGTTAGTATAGTCGCTTGCTCAACCGTGGCTTTTACGAAAGAGTGCGCGCTTCAAATGGTTAATATTAAAAAATGTTACAATCGACGATCTTATTGGCGTTAAGATGAAATTGTAGTCGACGCGGAGGATCGAGAGGTCGAACGGCTCCGCCGCATCATCCGGCACAAAGACATAAGGCTCTGCTCGTTACAAACAACCGGCCAATTCCAACAGTTTAGCGTATCGATAAGAGAGAGAGAGAGACAGAGACAGAGACAGAAAGAGAGAGAGAGAGAGAGAGAGAGAAGGGGAGGGAGATGGGCATAAGTGAAACGAGCAACGAGCCGATAAGGAATGCGTTTCTTCGGAGTCGGGCTCAAGTCGACTCTTCGGGCCGCTAAAATCACGGGGCAATTGCATTCTCTCTCCGCTCGAGATTTTTTTTTTTTTTTTTACTTTTCTTTTTCATTCGAACGATGATAAGAGCGTGGCGTCGTCGCTCTCCTTGAATTTCGACAGATAACGATTTGGCGGTGAAGAGCGGCGCGCGCGCTCGTTCATTTGCACGCAGGATTCTTCCCGCACGGAGACGTAGTAGGTGGTGGGACGTGGTGGATGGAGAGAGAGAGAGAGAGAGAGAGAGAGAGCGCGCACGTCACAGAGGGAAAGAGAGAGAGAGAGTCCGCTCGGTTGATAAGCGCCGACGCCGACGTAGACGCCGACGCCGACGCCGTTGCATTATCGATGCGCACTTGTGCGGCCTCCAATGTCGTTGGCTCGTGCGCGCGACTACGAGATTTTTCTCGGGCGTCACTTCCCTCCAGACGGCGGCCTAAAGCCCTCTCGCTCGGAGTCGCGGGTACGACTCGCGTTGCCCCGGCCCGACGAGTTTTCTCTTTCGATTCATCCATCGGCCGAGCGCTATTTCGAGACCGGCCGAGTTTTCCCGCCGACTTATTATTATGTCGTTAGTGAAAGATAGCTTTTATCGTACATCGACGAAAATAACTGAAGCGGGGCCACCCTTCTATCGACGCCTCGCTCGATTCAAAAGTAATAACCCAATTTCTCGTCCCTCTCTCTCTCTCTCTCTCTCTCGCTCTCTCGCTCCCTCTCTCGCTCTCTCGCTCCCTCTCTCTCTCTCTCTCTCTCTCTCGCTCGCTCGCTCTCTCGCTCTATCTGTCTCTCTCTCGCCCGACTCCCCACCCATCCAGCAAACATCGCGCGATAGCTCGCTGCTTTCCCATGTCGGGGGAGCAACAACGAGCAGCCGCTCTTCTTCTTCTTCTTCTTCCTCTTCTTCTTTTTCTTCTTCTTCTTCCTCTTCTTCTTCTTAGACCGTGCATATCCGCCGAAAGAGAAAAGTCTCGGACGAGCGCGTATGACCCTGCGCCGCTGAAAGCCAGTTATTGACCTTTATTAGCCCTTTGCCCGAAAAAGTTCGGGATAATAGTATGCAAAATAAATATACCGTAGTGAGGGTCGGGCTCAACGGCTTTTAAAATTTATGCCGCCTGTATAAATTGCATAAATTATATAAATCATAATACGCGCGAGCGAGAGGCGGACATACGCGCCCGTGTGTCCGGTGATTTCGCCTCTTCCCATACCATAAACCCTTAGCCCAGTCTTCTATTTGGCCATGCTTCGATTACTAAAGTCAATATGACGGCGAGGAGCTCCAAAGAGCGCCAATCTGAATCTCGATCTACCACCTACGAAAATCCAACGGTTTTGCCGAAAAACCGCGAGAGGATCTATAACGAAACGTTTAAGCGCCGCTTACCGAAGCTCGTCGGTTCTTTAACTCCACATACACACACACGCGCGCGCGCAAGTATAATGGCTTTTGAATTTAAAAGAACAAATATATTCTTTGACAAGGAACAGTGAGTAGTAGTCTTTCTCTGGAACAAGAGGAAAATAATCAATTTCTATTTACTTATTAGACTAAAGAATATAGAAAAGTACTTTTCACAATCCAAGACAATGCGCATCCAAAGACCTATTTTTTTTACCTTTCATTTTCTGTATTTCGGTAAAGTAAGCAGCGTCATTTTACGCTTAAGTAATGCTTATTTCTAAATAATGAATCACACCTCGAAGCGAAAGATATTCTTCGTTAATAAGATATATTCCAAAGTAGTAGGCCCGTTTGCCTGTGTATTTGGTATAGTCGTAGGCGAATAATCGCCGACGCTCGTTTATAGTAAAAACCCGCATAATAATAATAATAATAATAATTCTTTTAAGCAAGGAAACATTGTGCTTAATATAAAACAAGGTGTTGCTCTTAACGCTACGGCTTATTTCTTAATAGTTTACAAAGTACGGATTGAGCACGTGTTGGGTGAGCGAGCGAGCGAGCGAGCAAGAGCATCTCGTATAACTTATATTGTATTGGGTGAAATAAAAAGCGAACGAACGGATTTGCGAGGTGAAGAATGTGATCGATTCGCTTCTTGAATAGTCTTTGGCTGGACGTGATGCCTGTGCAATAATTATCAATCGAGGTCAAAGCCATTCACGGCCGAATACCCGCTAAAAGAAAGAAAGAAACAAAGAAAGAAAGAAAGAAAGAGAGTAAAAAAGAAAGAAAGAAAGAAAGTAAAAAAGAAAGAAAGAAAGAAAGTAAAAAAGAAAGAAAGTAAAAAAGAAGGAAAGTAAAAAAGAAGGAAAGTGAAAAAGAAGGGGAAAAAAACGAAAGAAGAAGAAAATTATTAATCCATTAATAATAATATTGAATTGGTGTAGCGAAACTCATACGGTCAAAGCGTTTTAAGAAAATAATTATATAAGCCGACGCGAGGCTCTTGTTGAATAAGCTTTTTTCCGAGTCGAATTCATGTTAACGTAAGTAGCGGCGCTTAAATGCAATATTATTTACATAACCAAAGGCAAATGTTTTATGGATAATGTATCGAGACTCGAGAGTGCAGGGGTCTTTGACGGAAGACAAGACGATGACCGATGATCCTTTGACCCCCGATCTATATATCTATGTGTGCGCTCGCGTCTACACGAATAAAAATAATGCGGACGATATAAAGAAAAATTTGACTAGAATCTACGATACGCGGAGGATTCAAGTATCCCGAAGCATCGATAAGAAAAGGGGTGCTCCGGCTGAGCCACTATCAGCATCTTAAATCAGTGAAATAGAAATAGTCTTGGAAATAGCCGGAGCGGGAGCCGTGGATAAAGAAACGTTTACGTTTATCGAATAAACACGGGATGAAAATAATATTATTTTCGAAAATCAGTTTCGTAAGACGACCAGCACTCGTTATACGTTTTAACCATTGAACATTCGGGATCAATAGAGTAACTGACCGCCCGAGAACACAGATAATTTAATATTTATCAAACCGTCCATTTTGTTTTTTTTCCCCTATATTTTTTACATATTGTAATAATGTCGAAAGGACGTGCGCTACGCCTCGCAGCCGTTCCCGCACGTCTATTTCTAAAGAGCCGTGCTCTCGTTAGTGATTTATTGCAGCTCGACTGGTATTCCATCGGCCCAAATGATCCCGAATGCCTCCCACCCCACCTCCACCCGCGCAAGTTTACGGGGCTCCCATCAAAATCGACACTGTTTAATTTAAATAGCTGGCATAAACGGCGGCATTGGCGGGGAGCAGTGGCGTTGGGCGTGTTCCCCCTGCATCCGAGGCGATCCGGTAAAACAGGTCAATTTCGGAGATGCCTCGTACCGTGGATTCTATCGATTGCTCGCATCCGTAAAATCGCTCCCTTCCTTATCGATAGCGTTGCGCGCACATTCTTTAGAGGTTACCTATTATTCCCCAATGTAAGTAAGCTGCGTAAACGCTTCTTTGACCGAACATGGAAATCATTGCACTGCGGCTCGCGCGTTATTATCGATTTGCCTGAAAACCTTTGCGTATTTTAATAATTCCGTCGTACTCCTTACCCGTACGCGCGCACTCCACGTCAATTAATGGTACGGAAAAAAAACAGCGACAAAAAAGTAACGCGAATTAATAATTATTAAGGGGCATTACGACGTTTTAGTAAATGAATTCATTGATATTGGAGATGTTTTTTTTTTTTTTTTTTTTTTTCAAGCGAACGACTCGATGATACACGTCGATTAGAAAATAATTGCGGCGAGTACTGTCGTCCGGAATATGGTTAGGCTTGGGCATTGTTTACGATGCGCTTGGCGAATAAGCCCAGTGCGAGCCGAAACCCGTTTGGTGACGGGGAGGGTGGGTGGTGGTGGTGGTGGTGGTGGTGGTGGTGGTGGTGGCTAACGATTGGGGATCAGTCGGATCGGCTGGAGGAACGGACAACGTCTGCTACTTCCTCCTCGTTCATACTCCTCTCGGCGGCACTCGGCACGAAGCTATCTGTGAATTTGGGCCACGTGCCTATTTTTCGTGGCCCCGTCGCACGCATGCGCGATGATGCAATGAATTGCAGGCGCCCGATGCACCCGAATGCCGTGCCCCCATCCCATCCCATCCCATCCCGTCTCGTCCCGTCCCGTCCCGTCCTCCGCCCGCCCTCCCTCCTTCCCGTGGCTCGACGTTTTCTGGTCGGCTAGTAGGATACTACTGTTTGGCCAAAGCAGTCACGTCCATTTGAATGTCCGTCCGTCTCCGCTTACTGTATAACTGTGCGCTACACTTTTAAATCGTTGACTGTTCTTCGCCAATCGTCCTTTCTCGACAATTATTTTATCCGCTTCCACAGTTTTATCATTCATTCCTTCCCGTCCTCCGTTTATTTGTATTTGAAGTAATATCTGCCCGTAATATCCTTGCCGACTACATTTTTACCACATCGAGCTAACGCGCTCTAAAAAAAAAAATACTCCCCCTTTCACTCGCATACTTCAATTATTATTATTATTATTACTATTATTATTATTACTTACTTTATTCTTATTCTTATTCTTATTCTTATTCTTATTCTTATTCTTATTCTTATTCTTATTCTTATTCTTCTTCTTCTTCATATTATTATTATTATAACTATTATTAGAATTAGAATTAGAATTAGAATTATTATTGGATTGGAATTAAATTGACTTAAGATTATTTTAAAGCCATTATCCCATCGGCGACGAAACTCCCTTAAACATTATTATTAATTGAATTCTCGAATTCGCCTCTCCCGCCCCCTTTTCCTTTCAACTCGAATACTGTTATATATTCTTTATCCTCCTTAGTCCATGCTTAACCCTTGATGTAGAAAAGTACAATTGATCGAGCGTGTGCAACTTGCATACTTATAGGCCCAAGGTATTTTCTGACATGGGTTTCTTACTGCGAATGTATATTAATGAAATGTCACAATTTTTCAAAGTCAAATATTGAATATTCAATCGAGCCAGCCGTGATTTTATTTAAGACTCCAGCAGCAAACATTCTCGGTCAAATCACAATGTAGCGTTACGTTTTAATTGGAATGTATCACTTTCACTTAAAATCGTTTCGGCATTTCTAAGCGTAATTTCCTTTCGTTAATACAAGCGTTGGAGATTTCTCTAAAATATAAAGTACAATCGAGACTTGTTAGTCACTATTATGTGCAATATTCTTTTGCAATTATTGCATTGGCTTGTTCTCTCTCTCTCTCTCTCTCTCTCTCTCTCTCTCTCTCACACACACACACACACACGAACACGAACACAAACACTGGTACAGATTTCTGTCGCACATTGAATTAAAAAACGAATTGTTCTTATTGTCTTATTGGCGTAATAATTGTATTTGCTAACACACGATTGCTGCTTTATTCGTATTTCTTTCCCATTTTCAAGCTACTTTCTCTAAATTTTATAATTTACTAGTAGTAAAATAGAATAGATTTCTTTTGGAAGAGATACATTGTTGACTCTTTTTTTTTATGGAGGAAATCCATTATCAAGTGAGCCTCGGCTGCTTTGGCTTAGAACTTATCTATTGGACGGAATATTATAGTCGACGCATTTTTTCTTATCAGTGCAATGTATTGCATTAATTTAAGCGTGCGATTACTTTTTGTCTGTTGATATGAATGAGCACGTCGAACTGCAAAAATACACGTGATAAACACAGCGTGAACAAGATAGATTGTGAAAAGTATAATTGTCTCCAATTAGAACCGGTGCAGTGATACGTTAAATTCTTTTGCTTTCTCAATAATATTGCCATTTAACGTTACACGACTTGAATAACTTCAATATTTATGTAAATTTTAGTCCGAAATGCTTTTTAACGTAGCCAATGATATTTCTTTTGTTGCTTTGGTAATTTTGCATTCCATTTCTTTGATTTCACAGACTTAGATTTTAAGCCTTTGATTATTCGAGTGCATTGTAGAATGAGTAAAAATACCGTTTATTATCTTAAATGAAATTGTTTGTTTAATTCGAGGATTCAAAATCATGATACGTGTTTGTTCATTTTGGATATACTGACGTCACAGATTGACCTATATTAAATGTGTTCGTGTCAGAAAGAATTTTGTGAAGGAATGTTGTGAGGATGTTAGTACGCTCGTATCACGATGTACGGCGGAGCGATTTCTTTATTTTAGAAGTGCTGTACTAATATAGAAAAAGTAACTGATAAGTACGAGTACGAGTAAATATATATATATATATATATACTCGCTTTTTTCCCGTAAGAATCTCTCCTCTTCTTTTCAATAAAACGCCGCACAGAGTCCTAGTGCTTGGCTGAGTTTAAATACGGCTGCATTGCACGGCATTAAGCATTCGTTAGAAAAGTAAATTCTTGTGGAAAATGCGAATCGATAGTTCTTTATTTATTTCTTGAACGTACAGATCTAGTAAAGCTCACTCTATCATTTGAGATAACTAACGCTTTGGTAATCTTACGAGCGATGGTTACGATATCACGAATTTGAAAAGCATTTCTGCAATTGCGATACCAACGGCAGCCGAAGGAGGTATGCGCCACAGCATATGATACTGAAAATATTTTCAAACAACGTACAAAGCATCATAGTTTATGGCTTTTATTTATTGCCGCGGATTCGCTTTCGTCATCCTGTCATTACGTTTCGTAAGAATGATTTTAAGACCAATGTTCTGTAATGCAAAACCATTAATCGAATCATCTCGTAGATATAATGATAGATGCACATGTTGCCTAAGCGACTCGATGCATCGTCGAAGGACGGGAAACATGAGAATTCGGCGAATGAAAAATTTGACATTTCATTGAGGTAAAGACCGAGTTTGACCTTGGCATTGTATCGACGACTTCAGAAATATGGGCAAAGTCTTGGTAGATTAATAAGCGAGAAACGTCAGACGGGGCTAATAAATAGGTAAGGCGAAAAAAGATTAATTGAAACGGTTGGATTAAGTATCGAATAACAATTATTCTTTGGCTGCAATCAGCAGCATTACGTAATTATCTTGCTCTTGAGGTTTATAAGAGTTCCGGTCAAGTTCACAACAATCTCTTTGTTAGATAAATTTCTCTAAGTTTCTTTTAGCCTACTTTCTCTCTCTCTCTCTCTCTCTCTCTCTCTCTCTCTCTTTACTCTTTACTCTCGTGGCATCTCATCCCTATACCACCTACGTCTCGCTCCTTTATCTCTCTTTGCAATGCTCTCCTCCCACCAGTGCTCCTCTCTATCTTTTTGCTTCCAGGGCACGATTTTATTATTATTGTTGTTGTTGCTGTTGTTGTTGATGATCCGATGGAGCTTTAGTTTAAAGTCGGCGACGCCGCGCAGCTGGAGCAATTATATAAGTCATCAGGGCCGCAGCACTACGAGCGCGACGATTCAGGCCTCGGTATTCGGTAGTAGAGAGCGACGTGCACGAAGGGAGTCTCGCTCCTACCGATTACGGAGAAAAGAAAAAGAAAAAAAAAGTGAGCTATGAAAATATTTAAGAAAGCTGCGCAGGATTACGTTGGAATGATCCGGGCTGGCCAGATGGCGCGGGAAGATGCGCTAAGCGCAGGCTACTGCGCACCGCCGTCGGATAGAAAAATGAGAAATTTATTCATCCTCGGCGGGTACGGGAGGGGGGGGAGGGGAGGGCCAGGACGGAGATGCAGCGCCGATGGCCGCGTATTTCATTAAATGCAACTTGCCCGTCTTTGTTTTGTAAGGGTTAGGAGCGCGGGCCGGGTCGTTAAATAACCGAGGCCGGCCGATTCGCCGGCCGCTCCGTTCGATGCAGAGGAGGATGAAAAAACAAAAAGTACAAAAAGTACAAAAAATACAAAAAGTACAAAAAGTACAAAAAGTACGAATATAGAAAAAATACAAAAATACAGAAAGAAAGAAAAAACGCGAGGTGATGGTAAGGGTAGGGCGAGGGTATGAGCGACGGGGAAGGGTTTGGTATATGAAAAATTGGAGTAGGTTTCGTTGGGTGAAGCGAGGAGGAAGGAATGCGCGCGCGCGCGCGCGTCGGTGCTCGCCTGCGGCGAAAGCCGTGGATTTCTAGAGCGAAATTCCTGCCCCGGTCTTAGGCTCGCAGGCCGTAGGAGATAAGCAAGGCCGAGTAAGAAAATAACGAGGGCCGTCGGATAGAGCGAAAGAAGAATGGATGAGGCCGGCGGCGGCGGCGGCAGCGGCGACCGGGGTCCATCTCGCGAGAGTGAGAGGGCCCTTGCGCAAGAGATCGTTGTCGGGGAAAATCCTCGTTTGGGAAAGCGAGGAGGGGCGAGGGACTCTCGCGATCGAGCAACGATCGGCGGGGGAGGACGGCGCGGTAGGATGGCGGTGGTGGCGGGAAGCGGGCGGGGAGCGGGCGGAGGACGGACGTCCATTCATCGGCGGTGCGCTTGGAATAAAGGTCAATAGCTATTTATCCGTGGTGCGCGGCGACAAGTACGCGACTTACGCAAGCGCAGTCCCGGTGAGTGGACAGTATTTCTGGCACGATCCTCGACGGTGTTTCGTGATCGCGGCAAGTGATGCTACGGCGCCGCTCCTCGGGAATTCCGTTGCCCTTGGCTCCGCGTCGCCGTCGTAACTCTACGTAACGAAATGTACGTACCCCGAGAGCACGGGAGCTTGATGACCTTTTAAGGTTGTAACACGCTGAATTTCAGCATGACATCTCGTCGTCGCTGTTGCTGTTGCTGCTGCCTGACATGTGGGGAGGGGCCGAGGTAGGGGAGAATCGATCATCTCTCGGTTTCTCCTTTTCTCCGACTATTCGAATCTGCGCAACGACGCGGGGACGGAATTGTCGCTCTATTTTCTTAAATCAATAATCAATTTGACGCTTCTTCCAATAAAATCCCCGTTTTATCGCTTTCTCCTTACCGTATATCCAATAACTACGGATAGCCGTAGAAAATATTTCAAGAATATTTCTTATTTATTTAAACAGCTTATTATCGTTATATATATATATATATATATATAAACATTTAATCTTTCTCTTAAACAATTCTCTTTAACTACTAAAAGGTGTACTAAAACGCGAAGCTCCACCGACTTGCGGACTTATTTAAAGGTCATTTTGAGATTTTTATCACTGTTTACAATTATTTCATGCGGTTTTTGTGATTTTCGTACAGCCAGCTGTACCAATGAGGTTCAGGCTACCTTGGTATAATTAAAAGCAGCTTGAATATCTTGCTTGAATACGTTCATCCGTAGCCGCCTTTATTCTCATAGAGACGTCTTATTAAATTCAATTTCCATTCATATGCGCGTCGACTGTATGTATTTAACATATTTGAAAAATGAAAAATATGATATAAAATCGCGCGAACTGAGGATGAAATATTTCCTACCGATATGTATGTTTCTCGTAGAAAATATTCTTAACGCGTTAGAAATTTCCTAGTTGTAAACAAACCTTCGTAGCCCCTTTTATTGAATTTCATATGTCTTATTACTCCGACAAAATTTTTACTGAATATTAAATAAGTAGAATGCTCGACTAACTTCTCGAGATTCACATACGTAATCAAGATTAGTAAAGAATTCCAGAGTAAAAACAAAAAGAAAGAAAAAAGAAGAAGAAAAAAGAAGAAGAAAAAAGATAAGCTCGGAAAAAGATTGTTTATTTAATTAATAAATAAGCGTACTCGTGGTATGTGGGAAACAGAATGGATAAAACTAAAACTCGTTTTCTCGTAATGTACGAGCGCACGCACACGGACGGAGGCACTCGAACGTGTAGGCAATCGGGTTTAGCCACATACAGCCAGAGAGTGTGTATCTTCGCGGCGGGAGGGGAGGGGGGATGCATATTCTCAAGGTCGTAGGATCTATAGCACACTAAGTGTGAAAATACCCGTGTAAGTAATGCCGTTGCCAGAGCGGCATTAAGATAACATCGATAAATACGCGCAAACATCACAGAGTATTATGGATTTTCTCAGCGCGTAAAAGACTAATTCGGCTGCTTATGTATTGTTTGGAAATTTTATGGACAGGCAAACTTCAATACGATCGAATGGTTTCATGCAGCACTAAACATAATGAAAGCGGCGCGGTGAGAGTGAGTGAATGAGTGAGTGAGTGAGGGAATGTGTGTGTGTGTGTGTGTGTGTATGGGGAGGAAGGGGAGGGAGGAGGAGGAGGAGGAGGAGGAGGAGGAGGAGGAGGAGGAGAGGTCGAGCATAACGTCCAGATAGACAGAAAGAGAAAGTGCATCTAGAATGCCATTGATTGCGGACGAGCATCAATACCATCGTTCTTTATTACTAAATAATACCAGAGTTCAAGTATACATTTTCTGGGAGGTAAAAAAAAAAATTTCTCGTCGAACGAAGCTATATTTAATTATTCATTAGTATGTCATCATCGATCACTCAACTTATAAAAACGCTCGATCGATAGACGTTCGAATGTTACTTTATATAAAAAGCCTTTTCTGCTTGGCAAATAAATAAATAAATAAATAAATAAATAGCCTCCGTTAATTAATAATATATTGGCTTTATTGAAAATACAAATTAATTTTTAACCGAAGCTTTGAAATTCTACTTTCTATGTCAGCTGCAGCTTCATTACTTTCATTAAATACGATTTTTACTTAATATTTTTCAAATAGCCTGCATTAGCTTTCTAATTAATCACCCATTCGACCTTCGCTGGTCGCACGATAATTCTAATTATAATTCAAAAGATAGAAGAAAAAAAGAAAGAAAAATAAGCAACAGTTTTAATTTATTATTTACATATTATTGTGCGTTAAGCGTAATATTATATGTAATTATGCGGAATATTTAATGGACTTAATTTAAACGGCTTCTTACATTTAATACTGTGCGATACAATTACTTTCAATTAAATCTCTATACGCAGCTTTTACAGAAATACTGAATTGCAAATAAACCAGACTCGATCGAGAAAGAAAAACAGCCTACGGTTAATGTGCATCTTGATATAAAGTTTTTTTTTCTTTTTTTTTTTTTATTATAACTCTCTCACATTTGCTCCGTTTCATTAATATTTTCAATTCAATATTATTTACTAATATTACATTGATTTTAACGATTTTAACGTGAGTCTGTTGCTCGAGTATTGTGAAAATACAATGGTAATTAACATTTCCTTTGCGTTACGTAAATTCCATTACATTCGCCTCGTAATCACAATCGTCGATTTTTAGTCTTGAAAGTGAAAATTCTATCGATGCCACATACATAAATTAGTTATAAAGTACTTTTCTCCATTTAATCAAAGCTTTAACCTGTGTGTCTATGCACTAGCGGACCTTAAGCCCTGAACCACAAAAGAGCATTAGTATAGGCGTTGGATTGAAAAAAATATGAATAAATCGATATCCGAAGGACTTTATATATAAATTTATGTCGAAGAGAGAGAGAGAGAGAGAGAGAGAGAGAGAAAGAGAGATGCGTTTTATAAAAAGCAAAGCGCATCTCTATTGATTGCTCTGTTGACATGTCCCGCAGTCGATCTTGATTACGTCCGCTTAAAATTCTCTAATGTGTCCAATTATTTTTAATCGGCCATGAACAAGTAATTGACCGTTGATCAAACGAAATGGCCCAAAGAAAGTGACGTTAGAAAGTATTTCACGAGTATACGCTGTCGTATGTACGCTATATCGAGCAAGTGCACACTGGGCAATCTATCAAAGAGGGGGGGGGGCTGGAATAAACGGAGCATAGTGCGTTCTTAGTACGAAGCAATAGGTTCTATTTTTCTTCTTCTTCTTCTTTTTTTTTTGCAATTTTATTCATAATCAATTTGCATTCTTGGGTATAAATAAAGCTGCCGATAACGATCGGAGAGATTGCAACTTCTCGATGATTTAGGAATAAATTTGGCGTTTCGATCCTCGGCTGATTTTACTTTACCCATTAAAAGTGCACGTAGTCGTGGACTCTCGTAAATTTACTCTCAACTGCGCATGCTCCGATTTCAATACGAGTAACAATAAAAAATGCTCCGATTAGATAATCGAAGTAACAATGATAAATAATCTATAAGGTTAATAATATTACGGGCTGCTTTATATAAGGGAGTTTCGTAATGATCTCGTATCACGTGCAATTAATAGGTAATTATAAGGTAAACATAATTCTCGGTTACGCGAAGCGAAGTTTTAAAGTTTCGCAATGTCACTGTAAACTTTTGCATAAAGGAATTTAAAGCAAACCAAGTGCGCGAGTAAGAAAGCGAATGCCATTTAATCCCCATTTTAACGTGCATGAGTGCATACGTATGTGTACAATGCACAAGCCGTTGAAATACGGGGCTTTACGTATACTAATTGATATACGAAAGCACAGGCTCTTAATAAGCGATCAAAAGCATTAAGGTTATAAGTTCATGCGCCGTAGGGTAGCGCATTTACAAGTACGGAGGCAGGGACATTATCCTAGCTCGGTGGAAACGTACACGATCTTCGGGTGGAAAGGGATGGAAGGGATGGAAGGGATGGAAGGGGAGGGTGGGAGTTGCAGCGGAGGCGAAGGGCGACTTGGAAAAAAGTGCGAACAATGGAGGGAAGTTGGAATAACATCGGAGGGATGATTTTTGAATGGGTCCAAGCCGGTAAAAAAACCGGCGTAAGAAGGGCCGGAGGGGGCGCGCGGCGGGTAGAACGATTAAGTGTAATGAAACTCGGTCACGTAAAAAGCATCGTGTTCGGCTCCCCCCCCTCTCTGTCTCTCTCTCTCTGTCTCGGCATTATTCGAAAAAGTGAGAAGAGAGTGGCCGCTACGAAGATGACACCGGAGACGAGGAGGATGGACTCGATGTACGTCGAGCGAGGGTCCGACGGGCGGTTTCAGAGGTTCGGACCGGTCAGCGCCCTGACGTCACCCGGGCCGCGTATCATTTTTAGCCCGGACACGCCCGCGTGTGCGTACGCGGGCTCGCGCATGCACTCGTCCAGGGAACGCCAGCAGCGAAGGAGTAACGCTCGTGTGCCGGGGGCCGACGTTTTCACTCGGAGCCGTAACTGCCTCCGGCCGATGCAGCGCGCTTTCCCTCGCCGGCCCCGACTACTGCCCGTCCCGAAAGCGTCGGCCGCCACGGCCCCGAGCGCCCCGCCGATACCCAGCCCGGCCGGCCGGCCGGCCGGGCTTCCTCCCGACGCTTCGACTCCCCGGGCACTCCAGGGTAAGCTCGACCGAGACGGGCCGCGAACCCGGCCCCCGGTAAGGCCGCCCGACCCGGCCTCAGGCCCCTTCGGCTTTTATAGATACGCGGCTCCGGTACGGCCCGCGGGCCAGCCTCAACATTTTAGCACGAGCTCTCGCTGTCTCTCCCTCCCTCCCTCCCTCCGTCCCTCCCTCACGACGGCTCGACGCACAGCCTCAATTAGCTGTAATTGGCTCGGTACGGGGGCCGCGCGTTCGCTGCACTCGCCCGCTCGCGTTTCTCCAATTACCTGGGACCCATCCGCGGCCACCTCCCCTTCCTTACGCGGGAGCACTCGTCGCGGCGGGCCCCCTCGACGTGGTCCGCACCACGGCTGTTGTTACGTAATGGGCAAAGCCCGAGGAAAGCGAGTCTGTCTAATGGTGAAAATGAAATGCCGGATGCCGGGATGGTGGCCGGGAAGGGTCAGGGGAGGGTTACCGGCTCGGGGTGGGGCGGCGATTTGGTGGGAAAAATAAAAGGTAGGACCGTGGCGGTGCGGGGGCGGGCTACGGGGGGGGGTAGAAAAGACTACATTAGAGAGAGAGAGAGAGAGAGAGGGAGAGGGGTGGGGCCCCGTGGTTAAAAGCACGCGTCTCTACTTGGCACGTAGAGATAGATGTTCGGTCGTCTAGGGTGGGGCTGGACGAAGAACGCCGCTGACAATAGCCGAGGATGCATTTTTATCGTAGGACGTATCGGGAATCGGTAATGCAATGCCAGGTCGAGGAGTGGTTTGTCGCTCAACGTCGTCTTCTTTCCCCTTTTCGCTGCCGTCCCATTGCCATTAACGCGCGGGACGCGTATATTGCTTCTTAGCTCTCTACGCGATTTATCAGCAGAATTGGATATTCCCTGCGCGGCCTTCCTCTCCCCCCCCTCTCTCACCACGCTCGGCAACCCCACCCGCCCATCCCGTATCCCCACCCCATCATCCACCGTCTCCTCGAGGTATCCCCGGGCGTCGGGCGTACCGCTCATAGACAGGAGAGCTATTTTCAAAAGTCTCTTATCGAGATTGACCGTAATAAATCGCACCATCGCAGCACCGGCTTTCGCGCGCGTGGGAATGCCGATCCGAATGCAATTACGACATCGCTGCGCTATTACGAACCCTTCGCCCGCACTCCTCGTCCCACGACGGCCTGCGACCCCTGGCATTATTCCGCTGCACACACACGCCGCGGAATTCAGATGCTCGAATTTACCTAACGGTGCATTGTAATGAGACTTTGAGAAATTAGGTCCCCGAGCCCCGTCATTAGAGGAGCCGCCGAGTCGTCGCGATGCGGCCGTTCCTCGGGAAAAACGAGATCGAGGAAATCCGCGGCTCGCGGCTCTCTTTTTCCCGCTATAAAGAAATGGGTAAAGGTAATCAGGTAGGCTAGTAGCAATAGCAGCAACAGCAACAGCAGCTCGGTCCCGACCTCGGCCCAACGACAGCCGTCGTTCATTCACGAGCCGTGTTCTAGTAATAATAATAATAATAATAATAATAATAATAATAATAATAATAATAATAATAATAATAATAATAATAATAATAATAATAATATTCTTCTTCTTCTTCGTCTTCTTCGTCTTCTTCTGCTTCATCCACTTCTTCGTCTCCGTCATTTTCATCTTACCTAAAGCGGATGCTACACGGATTTTCTATTAGTCATTCTATTAGTGAGCGTTAGTTGAAAGGCCCAGTTTTCGGGGAGCGCCGCGATCGGTCGGCCTCGGCTCGCAGGATCCGGCTCGTCTAGCTACATTGACGACGGCGAGGACGGAGGGGAGATTGATATATGAAACAGACGAGATCCTTTCATTACCGCGAAGAATGGGGAAATTGAGAGGGGGAGACGTCTCGGGCGGACGGGGATTTTCCGAAAGCGTCCTCGACGCAACAGACTCTGCGTCCTTTATTTCATCAAAGTCCCCGGGTCTTGAGTTGCGTTGTGTTGTGTTGTGTTGCGTTGCGTTCCGTCGCGTAGCGTAGCGTCGCATTGCACGACGTTCCGCTCCGAATTTTCCCCCCGTGAGATGAGGGGCGAGGGTCTGCCCCCGGGCCCCTTGCGAACAAAGTGGCCGCTCGACGGGAAAGAGTGGGAGTAGGAGGCTGGAGGGATGGGAGGGGCGGGCTCGGTACATCTAGTAGTAGATAAGGGTGGGAGGTCTGCCAAGCCACTGACTGGACCTCTGTCCAGGGTCTCTCTCTCTCTCTCTATTTTTGTGTTTTTTTTTGTGTTTTTTTTTTTTTTTTTTTTATTTTGTTATGTTTTTTCCATCGGCAATTGAGCGAACCTTGCCGCCGGCCATAAAATCGAGTCGTTACTTGGCCCTCGCCGTCGATAAGCTTTATTGGCCCAGGATTCCGATCAACTTTTTTGCCCTATTCGTCTCTTTCCTTCTCTCGTCTTCTTTTTGTTCGTGTCCACATTGGGCTGGGCTTCCGCTCGGCTGCGAGCGCCGCTCAACGTGAAAAGTCACGTCATCGGGCGGGACCGCCCCGTCCTACCAGACCTTACCAATTTTCTACCAACCTTTCTATCAAGAGACTCGTACGATCGTTTATATCGGCCAGTGTCGCTCCTTATTCAACCGTTCCATCTTATTATCATCTCGGCTTTAATCATTCCGCTTCGCTACAAAGTCTAATTATTATGATTATAAGAAAATCACGCACTCTCATCCCGCCAATTGATGCGTTCGATTTTTTCGTAAATTAAAGTAATTTTCTAATCGAGTCGTAAATAAAGTTCACGCAGTGAAGTACGTGAAAGTTCACCACTAAGAACCTAAAGCTAAACGTTATACTTAAGGTCCTTTAATACCTATCGAAGCAATAGATTTCGTTATTTTTATTCGAATTGATTCTCAGGCTCCAGGAGCCATGACGCCGTTTGTCAGAAAATTTAGATCAAACGGATCTAATAATGCGTTTCGAACAATTTCTTTAAATGCCGTCATAAATTCGTCATATCATTTTCAATGAATAATTAAGTCGGCATTGAATTTCTATTCTTCATACGCTTTTGAAGAATAAAGCTCGGCACATGTATGTGTAAGCACTTTCAATCGTCTTCAAATTGACGACATGTTTCGTATGTTACGTTGAGTCAGTAATCGCGTAAATATTCATCGGAGCTGGGGTCATTCGACGGATGTACCATTGCACATCGTCATGCGCTTCTATTGGTACAGGTCAGTTCATTCTTTTAAAGTGCTTTCATTATATTGATTCTGAAGTCCGCACTGATCTACACTCCATTTAACACATTCTATAATGCGTTTGTCCATGTAATTAGAAAATTAATTAACCCTGTATTCTCTCTCTCTCTCTCTCTCTCTCGCATCTCTCACTGGTTTTTATACTCATTTTTTATTAATTAACGAAAAAAGAAGCTAGTTTTATTAAATATTTGTAAAGACAACGTTTTAAAAATTAAGTCAGAATATTTAAGAATAATATATTTCAAATGAATGCCTTCGAATCAATGTGTTTGACGGTTTAAATTTTTAAATTAATATACCTACGTTTGATATTTCATATTTTATCAAGTCAAGGATAAAAACGTATTAAAATAATGTTAAAATAATATTAAAATAACCCCGATAAATATATATATATATATAATTTTAAGTAAAATATTTAACAATGCTTAATGTCCCATAAAACGTAAATTGTTTTATTGTCTATCAGGAAATCTTATTTTGCATAATTAACATTAAGAACAATTCTATCGCACGAATATTTTACGCAGTTGAATATATTTATATATATATATATATATATATATATTAGACGTCTAACTATTTAGTATGTAAAATAATGAACGTACTATTTTTAACTGCTAAATATAGAGTGCCAATATATTTGTTATTACATTGACATCAAGAAGGAATATTTTAAAATAATAAATGTAGTTAATAACATTCTTCTGTAGACATTTTTTTTTTGCTTTAATAAATGCTGAATTATTATGAGTTTGCATTATAATTGCAAAATGTGTATGTTAATAAAAAAAATGTTGTAAAATGTCTAATGTAATTGCACATAAAATATTACAAAATACGTAGTTATTAAAACACGATGTACACAATTATTTAAGAGAGAGAGAGAGAGAGAGAGAGAGAGAGAAATAGAAACAATAAAATTATTGAATTTATATGAAAATATTAACGATAAATTGTTATGTATTATCCAGGAAAAAGTTATGGAATTAAGATTACCATTTATTCAAAACAATGTTCATACAGTATTAAATATTGTATATCGTGATTTATAAGTATTTTTAATGGGCGTTGAAAGTGCGCGTAAAATTTATAATTGTTCAAGCGTTTTTTTTTTTTTAATATTATATTCGAGTTAGAGTAAGCGATCGACGAGAGCCTACGTAGAAACGAGAGACAGAGAGAGAGAGAGAGAGAGAGAGAGAGCGCGCGACGATGTTTTCCTTGCTCCGAGAATCTGTCGTGGAGCGACTATTGTTGATAATGAAAATTTTTCTGCTCACCACTTTAAAAGACACGCACTTATTTTGTAATTGAGATATTAAACGGGCATAATAACATATTTATCTTTAGTCAAATTTAAAATTATCATCTTTTTCCTGTTGAGTTCACTCAGCTGCGCATCGCAAGTATTGTGCATTGAAGTTTCCTTATTTAAAGACCTAGTAAAATTTAAAAACTGGGAGAACATACGCTCTGCCCACAACTTTTATCTAATTATAAACAGAGGCATTATGAAGGGGGGAAAAAAAAAAAGAAAAAGAAAAAAGAAAAAGTAAAAAGTAGTAATTTTGCGCCCCGTGTGCTCGAACGGTTATGGAATTTGTTTATAACAATGGGGTAAGGATGAATGCGATGGATTTGTGGTTTCCGATCCGCAGAGTTCGGTTCGCCACGTGTCGAATTCCCATATCCTTGGCAGAAAGAGTCCGAATGGCCGGATAGTAACGACGAAGCCGAAGGGGAAAAAGCACGTGGATTCGCTTCCTCGAATCCAAGGCCACTTGGATTCCACTCGAGACACGGACTCGGAGTTGAAGACCGAGCGGAGAGAATGAGAGTTGCAGGATAAGGAAAGGCGAGGTTGAAAAGGACAGCCGGAAGTCGTCGGCCTTAAGAGCGAGGAGTCTCGTCTCTCGGTTCCTTCCTTCCGTCCTTCCTTCCTTCCTTGGCCGTGCGATGAGGCGCCGCCACATCCTCCTCTTACTGTTCAATACGCGTATCGTATCATTTGGCTTCTCCTCGCCAATCCTCCCCCCATCCCCATCCCCATCCCCATCCCCGTCCCCATTCCCACCGCAGCTCTTCTGCCCATGACCTTATCAAAGATATTACGTGTCCGGGCGGTCAAGACTTAGACGCGGCATGCGAGATTCTTCCTGGGAGCTCAGGTGCACATCCGCGTGTATGTCGTGCCTCTCCGCCAAGGTCGGCCGCAAGTAGCTCAAGTTCAGTCAATGCTATTGAATGCCGATACCCGGAGTTCTGGGTTGAGCCCTCCCAAGCGGTGTATCGAGGCCACCACCCTTTTTCAAAACAGCCTCCTCCCAACTTCAGCCTCTCGCGCTTTTTCCCGTAATTTTAACGGCCGTCCATTCCTTCGAGAACACCTCCGTCTCTCAGCCCGGAATCTCCTCCCGTCGCAATCTTTTCCTTGGAATAAGTTTTTCATCGCCTGTAAAATCGAGTCGTCCTATTGTTGTTAGCTTCGCTCTTCTCTCTCTCCGCCCCCCCCTCTCTCTCACTCTATCTCTCTCTGACCGGAATTATAGTAGAGACGGCTTAGCCATTACGCCGAGTATTCAGTAAACAATACTGCCACTATTCTCGGAATATAGTTTTTTCTTCTTTTTCCATGACATCACGCTCGGCCAAGCTTTTAATGGCCACTAAGACCGGCCGTACCGAGGGAAAGTGCAATTTTTGTCATTTTTCTAAACGACTACGTTTAGGAGTACGGCGTCCTCGGTCGATATAAAAATCGATTAGCCGCAGACGCAGACGCACTGCGGGGCTATTAAACAGATTTAATTAGCTCGTACGGAGTAAAGCTACACATGACTTTCCCGCATATAAGATTTATCCATCCAATTATTTAAATGAATGATTTAAATTTAAAAAAATGAAGAAAGAAAACATTGCCTACACCAAGAATTTGTTGTCCTTGGCCGGATCAACTTTTAATTCTTCGACGCTTATAATTTTCAGAATTGAAAATTCTTAATTTCTATAACTTTGATATTACTATTAAGTATATAAGTTATAAACATTCTATAGCGTAATTTGTTTTCACGTAGAAAAAGAGTTTTTCATTGCGTAAGGATACGCAAGAGCGAAATTATGCATAAAACGTTCGCGGGTAGCTGTGGGTAGCTGTAAAATTTGCGATATGATATTTATTACGATAGAAAATTATGTGAAGAAATGGCCGTTAAAGGTCCTAATGTGGGCATTAAGCATGCTTAACTGAATATCGAAAAGAATTTTTAATATTTCTACATTGGTAATGGCCGAGGTTATAATGTACCCCTAGAGTCGGGTATAAAAATATAGAACAATATTATCTTTTGTTATTGTGAATATAAAGCATTATCGGAGGTTCGAAAGACCGTTATTATGGGCATGCCGTTGACTCGCTGTCAGGGGAATTAAAAATTCTTGTATTCGCTTTTAAAGATTCGTTATTATGAATATAAGGCACTCTGAGAGTCGGCAGACGCCATTGTTATTGGCAAGTCGATGTCTCCGAGTCGTGGGGGAATTAAAAGTGCATTAACGCGCCTGAATGATTGCTCGGCTTCAAAGCACAGGCTAAGACGTGGGGGGAGGGGAGGGGGTGGAGATGGAGGGGGGGAGGAGTGAGCGAGAGGGAGAGAGAGATGAATCGGCGAGGCTTAACTTGTCGACGTTTACTTTAGAAGGATCAGCGAACCTCCGAACTCGCTCCTCGTCGGCCCAACGATCCGCGCAATCACATTATTCAGCCAGGCCGGAACATCTGCCCGGAAGTGCGGAGCCCCACCCCACCACCGCAGTCCGGAGCTCGCTCTCGGATCCATTTGGAAATCAGCCGGATGCACGTGGAGTGTCTGCTCTGTTACGAAGCGGAGACCTCGCCTCGACTAATCCTCGATTAGAGCCACGCGGAATCAAGGATCGCGGCTAGACAGACTTATCCTACGGGCCCTAGCCGCCGAGAACCTCGTCCACTCGACGTAGGGCAGAGGGCGAGGGGATGAGCAGGGGTTCGGTGTAATTCTTGGAGCGGAAGGCGAGTACGTTAATCGATCGGTGCAGGGGGGAGTCTGAGCGACGTCGTGTCGACCCTTAACGTTGAGCGCAAGCGCGACGCACTGGTTCTCCTCGTCTCCCTGGAGGCAGAGATTCGCCGGAGGGACGCGGTATTAACGTAGGTCGGGTTTCCCGTCGCGTGCATCCTCGAATCGTTGGGAAGCCGTCGAGTAGTCGCGGCCCCGTCGACTCGGCTCGCCGTGGTTATTTGTCTTGAGAGGCTCCGCGACGGCCCTTCCTGACATGCATTTATGGGATCACTTGGTCGCAGGGAGACGAGTACGAGCGAATAAGAGAGTGCGTGCACGCTAGCGAGAGAGAGAGAGAGAGGGGGGGGGAGAGAGAGAGTAGCCTCACGTAAAAATAGGAGTCCCTTGTCGAGCGGCCTCGGCGGCTCCTGCCTCCTCCCCCCTCTTCCTAATTAAAGCGAGCTTCGCGCGCTCGACGTTATTTCTGGAGTTCGCTCCGGCCACTGTTGACGACGCTTACGACTTTTTCCCGGTATATTTAGCCGCGACTGCGTATTTTCGGAGCCCCGTAGGAATTTGTCCAAGTGTAGGACGATGGGCGCACCGGGTTATTGGCGATAAGAAAATACGAATCCGATCGACCGTGTCCGAAAAGTCCGAAGCTCGTTAAAGAAAAAAAACAAAAATAATAAATAAATAAATAAAAAAAAATCGCTACCCCAGACCCATCCATGCCCTTCCTCAACTTTCTCTCTCTTTCTCTCTCTCTCTCTCTCTCTCTCTCTCTCTCTCTCACTCTCTCTCTCTGTCTCGCTCGCTCTCCCTCCCTCTCGTTATACGGCCACTTTATTCATTAAAGGTCTACAGAGCTTGGTCGGCAAGCACGTTTCCGCTTATTTACTCAGCCCGGAAAAACCTCTCTTGCGAAATTGACCAAAGATATCGTTTAGACTAAAATATTAGTTTAAATTGACACGAATGCACGGAAATTTATAAGGTAATACAAGACACCTTCCCATCGCATGAGCTACGAATGCCTCAACGTGTGTACGGAACACGCAGGCTGTTGACGGTACTTCAGGCCTTTTCGTCCTTCCTATCCGTAAAAGTATTTCCGACCTCGTAAACTCGGAACATTTGATTTCAGCCCGACGTCCTTTGGATTGTTTATCAATCGCTCGACAATAACTTTTAATTTCAAAGCTTCTTTAATATTATTCTCTCATCAACAAAAGGAGAGTTTGGTCAGTGAGTGAATAACGACGAAAGTCCAGACCGTTTTTTTCTTCATATCTCCGTAGATAATATTATCTTTAAACTTCAGTACGCGCTAGTTTCGTGTCATTTTCACACACGATAAGCATAGTAAACGCAATCATAACGCAAAACTAATCATAATGTGGCTGTTAAATGGCATGCGAATACTCAAGGAAATCTTTATTGCCGTAGAAAATATGCAGTTTTTCGATCCCAGCAGAGGCTTGCTTTTATTGCCATTTTTTCTCTTCCCTCTTCTCTAATATATATTTCATATACATTATATATATATATATTATATATATACATTATACACGTATATATACGTATAAGTATATGAGGGGGCGGGCGGGCGGGCGGGAGAGCGCGAGCATGTAATTTTTTTTTATCAGCGTGGAATATTTGCGTCGGAGCATCGTAATTTATGGCCTTGATTTACGTGTATATATGTCGTCCGAGGGGGCATTTAAAATATCAGATAATACTTGATTTGAGAATCGCCAAAGTCGTAAATTCACGAATTAATGGCCACCCGTGCGTGAAAGCCGCGTCGAGTCGGCTCGCGTCGCGTCTCCGCGCGTCTCCGCGCGTCTCCTCGCGAATTCCGAAATATCACAGGGCCGTTCCGGTTTTCCAGTACTTAATTCAGGCCTCGCTTATAAATAATTCTCTTTATATTTGCGGCCGCGGTACATCCTGCCTGCCTTCATTACAATCCTCCTGCTCACTTGGCCTCGACAACGCGAGGGCGGCAAAATTAATTTCCACCTCGCTCCTATAGAGATTTTCGCGGTTTCCCACTTCTCCCATTCACGTATTAAGGCTTCTTTACTGGCTCCCACACTGTCTTGGCTGCTTTAACTGATTTTATGCACACATTATCGGCTCTGTCCACATTCTCGCCAGCCAGAGTTAACGCCGCATTGTAGTAGCTTACACTTTGTACTCTATCACGGTAATTGCCACCCCCCGCCCTCACCCCTCGCCGTAGCCCCACAAGCCATCAGCATTATTTCAGATTTATTATCAGGATACATCAACGTCCCGTAACCGTTAGATAATGTCTTCTTACAACTTTCTCTGATTTTCATAAATGAGCCCAGCACTCACTATTTCTCTGAACACAACAATATCTTACAGAATATAGTAATAATAATAATAAATAATAATAATAATAATAATAATAATAATAATAATAATAATAATAATAATAATAATAATAATAATAATAATAATAATAATAATAATAATAATAATAATAATAATAATAATAATAATAATAATAATAATAATAATAATAATAATAATAATAATAATAATAATAATAATAATAATAATAATAATAATAATAATAATAATAATAATAATAATACGACAAAATCTTATTCTCATCCCCTCCCCGCCCTTCTTCTCTTTACTCAAATATTAATGAACTTCTCATGAGATTATTCCGTATCATTAATTACCGGCCTTATTCATTTATGAATATAAATTACTCCCGCTACTTATTTTACAAGTTAATTTACCAACCAATTTCATTGTACTCGAGGGTGTTCGTAATAGCTGCTATAAGATTTTATATGAAATATTGTTCCGCGCCGTACGTATTCTGCCTTCTATATATAAAAAAAAAGTAGTGAAAAATTCGTTTCCTCCATAAATAACGCCTTCGTTAAATTAAAGGAAAAGGAAAATGAACGAACGCGTCGTACGAGAGAAGGAATTTAAAAAAGTCTTATGTATGATGCACATGTCAATAGCACCATTTAATGAACGAATATCATCGAACGTCTGAAATTCGTTAAAAATAGGTCTTCCATAATTTTCTTTTTTTGAAAATTGAGTAAATTCATTTCAATGGAAGAAAAAAAATCTTTCAAGCTACTGCTATTGACTGCTATTAATGTATTAGTTTCAATTGAATGCGACAAATAAGAGGCATAAGTTATTTAGAAGAAGAAGAAGAAAAATAAATTATATAATTTATGTAAAAGTTTACAAAAGGCGTAATTGTTTACAATTGTTGAAAAAGGCGTTGAGCTTTTTTTAAAACTCCATTGAAAACACGTATGTCCATAAAAATCATTATTACTTGAAGCGAGCAATGTCTTGAATTAGCATGTAAAAAAATTATTTATTCATAAAATACAATGGTCGATCGTTATTTTGAACTTTTTTTTTCTTTTTCTTTTAACGGCGAGTCTTTTGCTAATATAGAAATCACCTTAAAAATATATTGGCCTTTTTAAAAAAATTTAAAAAGAAATCGCAAGAATATTTCTCTCGTAAAATTTTCAGCGAAGTAGGTGTTTTTCAAGTTTTTATTATTCGTTGATGAATTAAAATTATGTTCATACGACGATCTAGAGAGCGGAGTACTCGGTATTGACCTAAAACCGAAGACTGGGAGTAAATCGTTTGTAATACGTCTGTATTACAACAATTATTGCACGTTCATGCACATATACGTCTGCGCGCATATGCATTGTTTTTTTGTTTTGTTTTCTTAATTTAGAGACTCGAGCGGAGTGAGTAACGAGTATTGTTTATTTGCACGTTTCAGATGCTGTATGCCAAGTACCGCGTAAGGAGAGAAAAAACCCTACCTCAGTGCAATGTGGCTAAGCGGGGAAACGCGATCAGGTGATAAGGAATTCTGACCATTCTTGCAAGGACCCTAATAGGGCCCCGAACAAACAACGGAAAGTAGTAGAGGAGAAGTAGAAGAAAGTACAGAAACTGCATACTGCAAGATATAACGGAATAAAACTCTCAGCTCCGATAATATAACACAATATAATATTATATAACAGAATATAGTATAAAACGATATAATATAATTAAACAAAAACAAAAAAATTATTAAGAATAATAATAATAAAAATAATAAAAATAATAGAGTAATAATAAGAGTAATAACAATATAGATATCGTATAATATAAAAATAAAAAAATATAAAAGAGTAGCGTAGGGCGTACTTCTACCTTGGACAAAATACCTCGAACCTACAAGTACCTTCAAACATACCTTCAATCGCAGCGCAATAGTGCCTACGCCCCTCCCACACTTACTTGTTAATAAAGCCAAGATAAAGGAAATAAATAAGAAAATTAGATAGGAAAAGGCGGTGAAGGAGGAAGACGAGGAAGGGGAGAAGAAGACGACAAAAGACAGTTCAAACGAAACGTTAATACAAACCTCAGCGTAATAAGCCTCTCGATAGAGATAAGAGCCGGGAGTAAGAGTGTACCTGTTAAGAAAGAAGAAAAATAAAGCTAATAGTAAATTAATAAGACGAGGAGGAGTAGGAGGAGAAGGAGAAGGACAAGTAGGAGGAGAAGGAGGAGGAGCAGATAGATATATTTATGATATATTTCGGGGAGCAAGGACGTAGTGAAAAGTTCAAGTAGTAGCATCGTAGTAGTTTATTTATCGACTCGGTGAGGTGAAGAGACGCAGGGGAGCGATCGCTAAGGATCATCGAGTGAATCATCGGTGAATGTCAGCCGTCGCCGGGATCGCCCTGTCAATCTACGCGAGCGGTCCGGGGCTATTCTGAAGCTGCGGCCGACTTGGAGGTGAGCCACTACTACTACCACTACTACTACTACTACCACCTACTCTATCTTCCTTCTCGGCAGACTTTTCTCATTAACTCGGCGTGTCGTCCTCACAATGCCGCACCTCGTGTCACCTCGCATCTCCTTTTGCAAGCAGACGCCTTGTCCCCTCGCGTTATCATCGTGCCTCGGGCGGGAGAGGGGGTGGGGAACGACGACGACGACGACGACGACGACGACGACGACGACGACGACGAGACGAGCATCGACTCCTATCGGAATTGCCAATTACGGCTAGCGGGAAGGCTCCTTTGCGTCGCCACTACCGAGCCGGCCCGTAGCGCCCTACCAGTGAGTCGTGAGGGGTGGGGGCGGGCGGTCGTAGCGTCATAGCTCGTAGCGAGGAGAGAAGCTCGGCCACGCGCATATTGATTTCTATTCTCCATTGAGTCTGAGCGCAGCGTAGTCCGTATCCGCGTAGCTATCTGGACCCATACACCGATCAGCCCTATCTCACGAGGAGCCTCGTCCGCCGCGGCACCTTGGTCCCGTCAAAATAAAGTCAAAATTGCGAAAAGCGCACACGCCGGCCGCGAATGTCGTTTATTCCCTCTTATGAATAAAGTAGCGCAGCTACGATTCTTCGACCGGCTTATTAGTTAGGTAGCCTTTGCTTACTTAACGAGCGGCCGTCCTTATCTAAACTCCACGCAATGCCACGTGGACATCCTCTCGTGGACATAACGTTAAAGGAAATGTTACGAATGTTTGGGGCGGGGCTGGGGAAGAAACTCGGCTCGGTCCTTCGACTCCGTAAACGCGTGATTAATTAACGTTATTAACGAGATCCGGAGCTCAGTATAAGAGCTGGGGGGAATCGGCGAGCCGGGCCAAGTCGAGGGCAAGAAAAATCGTGGCTCGTATGTGTAAGATGGAGAATAATTCGGCGCGCGGACTCGAGATTCGTAATTTCGCAAAGATACGTGCCGAAAGAGCCGCACGTGATGCCTCAGCCGAGGAGTACAACTGTCCCGACAGACTCGTCAAAGTTGCTCGTACAGTACACCCCACCCCACTCCCCCAATAACCCGCGACCGACGTATTTATCCTACGTCATACGTTCTCGGTATGTCTGTGCACAGGTTCGTAATGCGTGGGTGTGGTAGTGGAGGGCCGAGCTCGAGGAGCCGAATACGAGGGAATTAGTAGCGTCGAGGGTAGTCGCGGGCGGGGTCTTTACGAGCCGCGGGGAGTCGAGGAGGCCGCGGTAAAAAGCCCGACGTTTAGTGCACGGCTCTCGGGCGGTGGCGTCGGAGTCGGAGTCGGAGTCGGCGGCGGAGTCGGTGGCGGAGGCGGAGGCGGAGGCGGAGGCGGAGACGGAGGCCGCGCGGGTGGATGGCGGAGGTCCATCGGTGGCGGGAGGCAGCGGAGAGGTAGCTCGTTTCGCCGAGGAGGGCATTTACGTTGGGAATTTACGACGACGGGGCAGCAGACATCGCGGCCTCGCTTCTTCCCCGGGCATACGATTTTTTCCGGCCCGATCCTATTTGTCGCCCCCTTGTCGTCTTCTTTGTGCGCGCGGACTCTGAGCGGAGTACGACGAAGCCGCAGCCGAACGGCCGGCGACTCGGCGGTGGCACCGGCTACGGGGTGCGGGACAGCCACGCAAGTTTATTTATCCCGCAGCGCGTGCACTGCGCGTCTATTTCCGCGCGCGCTCCCTCTCGCGTAATTGCCGGAGGCGGTGGTGATTTATCGACGCGCGGCCCCGACCTGCCCCGACCTGCCCCGACCTGCCCCACGCGCGTTAAATAAATGCGTCGCTTCTTCTTCATCTCCTTCTCCTCCTCCTCCTCCTCCTCCTCCTCCTTCTTCTTCTTCTTCTTCTTCTTCCTCTGCGTAACATTTCTTCCGCCCTTTTCGCCTTCCTCTAAAGTTTCCTTCCCTCCCGTCTACGATCCATCCTCCCCCCTCCTCCCTCCCCCATCCCCCGCCTCCCCAAACTCCGCCACCGACTTTGCCACTTATTTCCCCTTCCCCGTCGATAAAAGATCCAGCACCTCTCATTTTTATTACGAATCGTGACTTTTATGGGTCCAAATGCGCGGCGATGACATTCTTTTGTCATACCAGAAGCCATTATTTCACCTAATTTCACGCTCCTTTCCTCGGCTCTGCCTTTTAATCAAGTCCCCCATTCAAACTACACGTGACTACTGCGCGCACTGATTTTGGCCGCCACATTATTCTCCGACCTTTCCTGCCCTCCCATCGTCCCTCGATCGCTCCGCCGCCCACTTCTTGCGTTTTCCGCTCCTTCTTCCCGATCCTTCTCTCCGAGCCTCCCCCTGCCCCCAACCCCCCACTCCCACCCCCACGGTCAACCCCGTACCCCGCGCTCTTCATTAACTCGCCGGTCTCCGTACTCGTTTCTTCTTCGGACCTTCTCCTTCCTCTAATGCCCGACCAACGCCTACAGATAAAAGCTTTTTTATCGATATAATTGCGTTTCAAATTTACCGACCTCTACTCTAGCTAATAAGAGCCTATTATTCCTCGACCCCCACCCCACTCGCCCCATATATATATATATATATATATATATTCCGTACGTAATTATTGAAATCGATATACGACGATTATGTCCTTTCTTATAAGCGCATTTAGCTTTAGAAGGTTTTCTTCCGCCACTCCGGACAACGCATCGCCTACTATTATATTATCGGCTTTTGCCTTCGAACGAAACGCTTCTTCTGTTTTTTTTGTTTATCGAATCCCAAATTAAAGGCCTTTTTCAATCGTCTTCGTGCTTATACTCGATGCCGATGAATTATTTGATTGATCGGTGCCCGTGGATTTTGGAAAAGCGCTCACTTATCGCCCAGAGTATTAACGAACACGCAATACAATTCTTTCTTAAACGAATTCGCCTTTTCTTCCGCTACGTATTTACTTTTGTTGAAATACGCTTGACTTTTTAAAAATGGAATAACGTATTGCATTTCACTTACAAAGTTTCAATTCGCCTTTGATTTTAACTTGCCGTGATGCAATATGCCACGAATACCCACTCGCAATAATCATAATAACTCGGGCGAGCGCTAACATTGTCGCGGGTTCGGGATTCGTTGTGTTATTCATTATTCATGCAGCGTTAGTGAAAGTAAAATATATTTTGCCTATCAAGGGACACACGGCAGTTGCGCGTGGTGGTTTTGCTGTTGTACGTCGTACAAAGCCGCAGAGAGAAGCAGTCCCGCATTCGTCCCTATTATGCCTCGCAACTTGCCATAATAAGTCTGACCAAGCTATTGAGTTACGTTGAAATCAGAAAGAACGGGAGTCTCAAATGAATTCTGCTCAGACTCGGATACGGATTTCATCCAGTTGTTTATTTATATATTGCTTTATTATCGCAGATTCGTATTTTCGGATAAATTTATGATTTACCCCGGCCCTGCCCCGGCAAGTTTAAGGACTTTCCCTTTTTCACGACATGACAATACCTCTGGTTTTATGAATTATTCACGAATTGAAATGGTTATTGTCGGGTTATTGGGAGCGGGGGGAGGGAGCGGGGATGGTATTTTTATGCGACTCGTAGATGAATTCGCGGATGAATTCGTAGATGAATTTGTATGTCATAGCCATAGAATAATGAAGTATTTTAAAAAAATTTAAATATCTAATGGTAATTTTTTCCTCTTCTTTTTTTCGTTTTCATTTAACGCAGTCAAGGTAGATATAGTATAAGTGAGCATTGCATTGGAGCATTGATGTCCGTGTTGGATCAATAGTCATTAAAAGCGTATGCTCTTGATATTCCTGCGACTCGGGATAGATTTTGCAGCATTTAAAACTATACATGTCGAAGGGTCACGCACCGTTTCATTCCCAATTATTCGTATTTTAGAATTCGCAAGTCCGTATGAAAAAATAGCACGCGCTAAATAATAATCTTAAAAAAAAAAAAGAAAAAAGCTAAAGTTTATGGAACTGCAATTGGAGATCAAAGAGGATCAAAGAGTACGAATGTAGGGGAGTGAGTAAATGAAAAGGAGTAAGAAGAGGAGGAAGAAGAAGTAAGAAAGGGAAAAAGAGGAAGCGATCGCGGGGGGCGAGGGGTTGGTTTAGAAAATTTGATCAGCGGATAAGAAAATAAAAATGGAGGTATTGGCCAGAAGAAGGAGAAGAAAAAGAAGATGTGATGAATAATTCGGGAATGGTTATTGGGACGAGGGGATTGGGGGGGGGAGTTTCGGCTGCCGAGCCGACGAGAGATAATATTGTTCAGAAGTCGGGAAGAATTCGTAGGCAGCGCGAGCGAGAGTTGAGCTAGGCCGGGGGCACAATGGGGCGTGTGTGTGGGGTTGAAAGCCGTGGTAGGAAGCCGAGCGAACCGCGTGCCGACCCTCGACTCCCGTAGCCGCTACCGGCGAGGAGGCGGTATTGATTTCAGCGCATAAATAGACCGCAGTCTCTATTATTCAAGCCCCGTCTGTATAACCGGCTAACTTTTTACGTTGGCGCGCGGCCCGAGGAGTCGAGCCGAGCCCAGCCCAGCCCAACCCAGCCCAGCCCAGCCCAGCCTCATCCACCACCACCACCACCTTATCGCCCTCCTCTTCCTCCTCCTCCTCTTGTTCTTTTTGTTCGTTATGCACTTTCCGCGATCTCGGGGTCCGGCATTCTGATTCCTTTCCGCTCTCACAGTCCAAATAGAAAAGTCTACTCGGCCAGCCGTGTATATAGCCAAGGTTCCCAAGTGTAAGGTTATCCCTGGACTCGCGCCCATTACCGGCCGACTCGCTCGCTTCCCTCCCGCCCCTCCTCGCCCATAACCAAAATCTCAAGCTCGGGCGTCCTTCTTACCTCGGCCGCGCTCGCTATTTCGAGTACTCGAAACGCCGCTCTCCGCTCAGGGCTCGCTTTATTTTCATCGTCTACCACCAGAGCTCTTGTTGCCAGCCTTTCTCTTTTTCGTACCTCGCTAATAACCTAATTATCCTCGAGACGAGTTTTATCATGCTACTCTCTCATTCCTCTCTCTCTCTCTCTCTCTCTCTCTCTCTCCGCGCGCGCGTTTGCTCATTGATTTTCAAAGGGTAACACTCGCTCCTTATTTATTATTCCCGCTTCTGCCAGCATTTAGCTCGTGAAAAGCCATTTCCTAAATACAGCCTCTTGGCTCGATCGGCCCTTATTTAACATTTCCAGAGCTATTATTATAAAATATTTATCCCTATACAAATTATACATTGCCGTTGCGGAAACCGTATGGACTGTTCCGTGCATTAATTGCGCAACTAATTTTTTTTGGAAATGAAGTCTTAAATTGCGAATGCACATGGTGTGTTTGCTTTGTACGAGCCAACCGGTGAAAAAATCTAAGCTGGAAAAAAGAATTAAATCCAATTACCGCGTCATAGGGTATTGATTACCTACTATTAACCTCTTGAATACAACGTTGATCACCAATGCAAACTGTTTCGTCGTATATTTAAAGCTTTACATTTTCGCTTTATTGCGCCTCACAATTATATGAAAAATTATATTTAAGATAATATTCCCACAGTTTAATTTGAGCAAACAATCTGATCGACTATAACTATTATTGGTCAATGAAAAATTATAAATATTGGTGCACCGACAGTGGTGAAGCTCACGATCGCATGCCCATCATTACAGATAATATATAGATACGATAAAAGCTTTTTGAATTTATAAGCTATCGAATCTTTTCTGAGACGCGTGCACATACGCTGCGACACGAGCTCGATAAAAGATTTAGGGTTGCGCTTGGAAATAAACTCGCGGCATTAGAATTATCAGGGGATAGATTACGTTGAACTGGGAAAACTATTTCAAGCACAATATATATATATATATATATATATATGTATATACAGACGACAAGCGGAATGGTTTAATAATGGAAAAAAAATGTAAAAATTAGGTAATATTAAGGACCGTCGGTGGCATTTAAGGTTTAAAAATCCCTGGGATCGGTCTCGATCACGTAATCGAGTCTACCGATGAAACAAGATTACAGATTAGGAAAAGCCGACTCGCATGCGGTTGAAGGGGGGATAAAAAAAAAAAAAAATTTCTAAGTAATTATTCGGAGCGAATGGAAGGAGGAAAAGTTCGCATCGGCTGTTTACATTGCTGAATCATAGGAACGGCTGCGACCCGATCGCGAGTATCCGCCAATGAATAATATAGGATCTTCGTCCTGACGGAGCAGCGTCAGCGACAGCGGCAGCGGAGGGAAGCGATGCATTGCAATGCAATTCAATGCAATGCAATGCACTCGCTCGCTCGCTCGCTCGCTCGCTCCTGGGCTCAAAGAAGAAAAAAAAAAGAAAGAAAGAAAGAAAGAAAAAAAAAAGAAGAAAAAGCGGTTGTTTTATCGCAACGAGGGTGAAAAACGCACGCGCGACGTTGTGCAAGGTAAAGAAAGGCCATTCTTTAGAGCAGGCGAGAGAGAAAGGGAGACTTAACTAGAACGAGAGTTCATCTTTTAAAAACGCCAGCTGCATATATACCGAGCGACTCCGCCGACATATACAACTCATTCATGAGCCGTGACTCTCTCGCTCTTGAGAATTAACAATGTCTCGGAGAGAGGCGCGTTCCTCTATACCCCCCACCTCCACACCAAACCCCCAACCCCACCCCACCCGCGCCACCGGCATTCCTCCCTCGAGTCCTCCCCCGTTCCTTTCAAAATTAAATATTTCTCAGCCTCGAGCTCTTTTTCCAGAAAATGAAGAAAATATATAAACAAACACCCGGAGAAAAAGTCGCTCGTATGCCGAGATAATAAAACGTGTCGGGCTTGATTCGTCTAATTTATTAGTCGTTAAGGCATTCGAATGGCCCTCGTCAAAGCGTAAATCTAAATACGTGTTTTTCCTGTTGTCGAAGGGGCGAGAGGGAGGACGGGAGGGAGGGAGGGAGGTAGGGAGAGAGAGAGAGAGAGAGAGAGAGAGCTTTGACTAAGGCCACCGGCGAGCGAAAACGCATCCAATTTAATCTAAATTCGCGATGGATCCATTGAGCCTCGGGCGACGCACTTTGTTTGCCCCTTGATCAGCTTTTCTTAAAAATACGATGGCTTTGGACGCGGCCGCTCAAGGATCCTTAAGATTTCTTCCGCCTAGCGTAAAGTCTGGCGACCTCTTAAGACTCTTTAAGACGAAGACGACCGCTTGATTATGATCGAGCGGGCCGAGAATCGCCGAAAACTCGCTGGCGACGCTCATCGATGTTTCGATAGATTTATTTTCGTCTCGCGATGCGTGCGATAACCTTAGCGATCGCGTCGCGGCGATCGCGGATCACCGAGCCAATTGGACTTTTAAAGCGATTTAATGAAAATAATGCAGAAGCGCTCTGGATTCCCAGAGCTCCATTTGTTTACGCACGAGCTTACGTAACGGCGTAGTCGTAGCCGCTCGTAGTTGGTCGTTCGCCGTAGTCGTGGGCGTCGCATGTGGCGGCGTCGGAGCTGCGGCAGGAGCCTCGAGACCGCTCTGCGCTGCATCTCATAAACTGACAATTCCGCGTTTAAGAATAATATCAGCGCGAGTGCCTGACTCCTCGTATTAATTAAATGCTTATAAATCGGCTGATATCTCTGTTTGAGCTTTGAAATTCGCACACTTGACCTTGCGCCTGCTTTTTTCGCTCTTATCGGAAATTCGAATTGATAATTCGCTCGGCTCTTTTATTTTCCCAGCGTGTGTACTGCCAAAAGCGAATGGAATAAGAACGTAGAAATCGTAGGTCGGCAACAACATCGCCGACGCGACTTGCCTAACTCCTCGGCGTACGTACACACGTATATTCTTGCTTATCGTTAAATGCGTTCTCACGTACGCTTTGACCTTGGCAACTTTCAATCTTCCGTGAGAATTTTTTTTTTTTCTTTCTTTCCTATATTCTTTTACTACAATTATTTATTTATTTATATATATATATATATTTACACACGTATCTGTATGTATATAAGCAAATTTATGCATCTGACAAATCCGCGTCTTTTGTGAAAAATATCCGTGGCCGTTTCCTTCTTATTACAATGAAAATAGAAACAAAACATTTACTTGAAAGTCGATTTTACAACCTCCTCTTTCTTTCGTTTTCATTATTATTATTATTACTATTACTATTATTTATTTTTTTTTTTTACTACATTATACTTGCGTTAGTATTAATTTTTCACGTAAAAGTAACAAAAATTTTCGAATAGTTTTCAATGTTAAGCTGGTATTTCAAAACCTTATTCGGCAGAACGTAAAAGAAAATCATGTAATGCGTAATTATTATACTTAATATTCAGTTAAAAAACAGTCGGACGTGACTTAAAGTGTCGCGCGCGTGTGTGTTTTTCAATTAGCTTAATGACGAATGTTAATAAAATGAACTTTTATTATAATGCATAAAATAAAGAGAGTTTGAAGCAGCGTAAAATAAACGAAAGTATAAAAAAATATGATAATACAAAACCAAATAATTTGTCATGTTATGAATAATGATTTGGTATAGTCAGTTTAGAAAATTATTCCGATTCATATATATTTAGATATCGCAATGCACGTCAGTCTACTTCGAATAAATCCAGAAATTGTATTGGAACCCGTAATAAACTGCTAAATATTATAATATTTTTATTTAGAAGCATTTATTAATATTCGTATAAGATATTTTTTTCACTACTTACGAATCATATGCATAAGTCCTTATCTTGGTACAATATCGACTTTTATTGCATCCTCTTCACATTTTGTGTACTATGGCCACTAGACATTAAAATAAATAACTTAATTTTGTCCGACCGATAGAAAGATATATATATATATATATATATATATAGAGAGAGAGAGAGAGAGAGAGAGAGAAATAATAAACGGCTATTGAAGTATGTAGCATGGAAATACAATGCAGCAACGTAGTTAATAATGACTCGACTGAGATCCTGCCGGGTAAAAGATCAACATCTTGACTGGAGCATGATGGAGGAATCGAGATTTAAAAGCGCTAAGGGGTGGGAGAGGAGGAGAGGAGAAAATAACAAACGAGTATGGTAAACGATTTTAGAAGTATCGAGTCGATAAATCATGTATAATAATTTTTATTAAATGTTCCTCCTTTTAAATAAATAAAAAGATCCTGTGTTTATTATCAATACAGTGAAGCTATCTGGGTTCGACGGTCAAGATTTTATTTTATTTTATTTTATTTTTTTTCATACTTTCTTTGAAAAGCTGTTAGTCCCTTTTTACGGATTATTATTACGTCTTTAATATTAAAAATTCCAGGCAAAGGCAAACCTAGTTTTTCCGCTAATAAATCCTATAAATGCGGATATATAAATATAAAAATACCGGGTATCTCGGTACTATAATTTATTTATTAAGCAAATAGCTCGTCATAAAATTTAGTGCATCGAGATAGATGATCTTTTGATAACATGCTTTTTAAATGTCCCTCTGGATGAACTCGTTTTGTTCGGATCATCGTATGATTCCCCCCCCCCCATCTATGATATACGTTTTCACATTGACTGACGAAACCTTTTCCTATACGCAGTTATCTGCAGAAAGTACTGCCGGCTCTTATGGCTTTTGAATAAATTGACATTTATATCGGCAAAACGGTCAAAGAGAGAGAGAGAGAGAGAGAGAGAGAGAACAACAACTAAGCTTGCAGGAGGTAATAATTTCCCGCAATTATTAATAATCTTTTATTATGGTAATGTAAAGCATAGGGTCGTGAAGGGTGGTGGGAGAAAAAAAGGAGAAAGGCGGGCCCTTGAGAAGGCAATGCCTTGCAGGGAGGAGAGCGGCATCGATCAGAAGCCGAGGGAAGTAGTGAAAGATAAAGCTTGACAGAGTCGATCGGAAAGGAGGATCGAACGAAGAAAGAGGACGGAGATAACGGAAATCCGAGGCCGTCCGTCAGCTAAATGAGTGGGAAGCGCGGTCGGCAAGTGGGGGGGGGGACGCCGACGAGGTGGAGAAGGACGCAGGGATCACTAACTTCCTAGACACTTGACACAGTCGCGCGGTGCCATTTCTTATGTAAATACCGACACGAGGGTGAAAGAACCCCGGGGGCATGTAGAGAAGTCGCGGGTCTGCGGCAGATGAAAGAGTCAGTCGCGAGGGAGGGGGGGCGGGCGAGTTTGGAAAAGTCGCGAATGAAGAGCTCGCGACTCCTCGCTCTTGAATACACCACGGCGGCTCTTCTTCTTCTTCTTCTTCTTCTTCTTCTTCTTCTTCTTCTTCTTCTTCTTCCTCTTCTTCTTCTTCTTCTTCTTCCTCTTCTTCTTCTTCTGTCCGTTGCTATATTTAGAGGAGGATCCCCCCTTCCCCTTCCCCTCCCGCCATGACGGGAGCGCGGCCAACTAACTCCTCGGTCGCGCCCGATCCCTTACCGCTCACTGCTCGGCCTCGTTATTACCGTCTCCAACTCTATCACCGATCCTCATACGTCCCTCCTCATTTTCCGTAGCTAACAGAAAGGCTTGGAGCCACTGCTTGGAGCCACTGCTTGAAACCGCTTGGAACCCTCCACTGGGAAGTCTTGAGGCGAAATCCATTAGCTAATATATGTCCGATTCGAGGCAGCCTTACTCTCCTCTTCGTATTCCCTGATCCGATCAATGCCTTATTTCGTCTTAATCAGAGGCTGCTGACCTTCGCCGGTGCTTCATCGCGTGGAAAAGCTTATAGATTCAAGTTTTTATTTTATATACATATACATATATATATATACATGATCTTAAGGTTTTGAATTAAGAGCAGAATTGAGAATAATTTGTTAATCGTTCGATCGCTGGATCAGTGCCTTCGAGAAAGGCTTCCATCAGCCTCTCATGCCAAACAATATTATAAAATCTCGAGATGGAGATATATAGATAGAAATAGAGAGTGAGTGAGTGAGTGAGAGAGAGAGAGGGGTGGGTGGGATGAAATATAATTTAACGCAATCAATTGCGCGTACACAATGACTGATTTGCATAATAGCCGTCACCGGCTTTCTTAAATGGAAGCTTCGCGAGCTGCTGTATTATTAAAACAAAATAGCCCCGCGCGTACATATCTCGGCAATACAGTCGTACGCTACATAAACACCGTCAGCCGCGCGCAATGTTTGAAGTTAAACATGCGTTTGTCGCCAAACGTGTAATGGAGCATCATTGACCTTAAGTCGAGTACATTACTCGTATTTAGCCTATTTATTTACGTAGAGCCACGTAACGAAACGTAAGCGAGCTCTTCTCCTATCGTTTCTTCTTCTCTTTCTGCTTCTACTTTGTCTCTCTTCCTCTCCATCTCACCCTCTCCTCTTCTTGTGCAATAATTCTCACGTCGAATCGATTTAGTTAAATAATTTTGTTTATAATTAAATAACAGCTGGCGAATGGGACCCTCCTTTTAAAGGAGAAACACAGTCAATGAACATAAGCTTCTATTGTGTTCGTAAGCACACATTGTATCATGTGAGCAAACAGATTGATTAAAATTTATACATTTATATCGCTAAAGAAAATGGGAATTAGCATTTACATTATTATTCTAATAGCGAAACGCGCACAATGCGCGTAAACAAGTCGATTATTATTCGTTATTCGAAAGCCAATATTTATAAAAGTGGCTTATAGTGATTTGATTTATTCGCAATATCAATGGAAGTTTAAAATGTCAATCCATTACTGCTCGTTACAGTTATGTCCTCTCTTAACCGCTCTTATCTTGGCTTCGGTTATGAAATTTAGAATAGAACACGTACATGGCCTGCGTATTGGCACTCCGACATCGGATGATTATTCGCCCTATTGCCGAGGACGAGCACCGATGCAAACGCCTCCGATCACAATTGCGGTAAAGCATTAATAGCATATAAAATATAATTATGAAATTACGCGATTTTATTGAACGGGTTTATTGAACGGGTGACCGCCTCCGCACAATTATCCTCATCATTGTATTATCATTATCATTATCATCATCATCATCATACGTTGCACCCATGTGCGTGTGTCAATAGCGGGGGTGAGGAGTGAGTGCTTGAGGTCTATAAAAAGACCCGAGGAGGCGAAGGCGAAGGCGAAGGCTCGCGAGTGGGCATAGTTCCAATGGGGCAGGGGTCACCAGGTGCTCGAAGGGAGGACTTCCTTTCTTCAGCGGACCGGACCGTCCGCCTTTACCCCCGAACGAATCGCGGATTCGTAACTCGAACGCATTAAAATCGATAGGCCCGTCGCTGGAACGCCAGGCGTTTCTAAAGTCCGGGGGGGGGGGGAGGTTATTGGGGGAGTTAGTAGCTCAGGAGGTATAGGAGCGACCTGTCGAGGCACGCGAAAGGTTATTTCCATATATCCAGCGGTACGGTGTAATTAACGGGCGTATAGTCGATAAGGTCTTGCATAAGAATGCCGGGGGGGTGACGGCGGGGGTGTCCGCGGATCAATGAAACGGCCGAAGGTTATAAGAGCCGTCGGGGGCTTCCGGGCGTGCTCGAGCCGCGCAGCGCCACCGAGCGTCGAGCCGAGTCGCCCCCGCCTTGCGGGTGGACGCGGCTCGCGCAGGCGCCCTCCGCCCCCGCCGTAAGTAACTCCGAGCCCGCCGTCTCCGCGGAGGCCCGCGCTGAGCTCGGCCGCGCACGGCTAGCCTTGTTCTATGAACTGGGTCGGCAGGGTCAACGTGTGAGGCCAGGTCCGACAGCCCGCGCATTCTCTCTCTCTCTCTCTCTCTCTCTCTCTCGCTCTCTCGCTCTCTCGCTCGCTCTCTCTCTCTCTCTGTCTATCTGTTTTTCTCGAACCCCTGCCCCACCCGCTTCGCTGCGGCTGCTCCACTTGTGGGGCGCATGTGCAGCCTCGGGGGCACGCACGAGGCCCGCGATCGATGATGAGGCGCCGAGGTCCCCTCCTCCCCCGTCCGCCCACCGTCATGCTGCAGGATATACCGGCGGCCCACGCAGGGATATCGACCGGGGTCGGCACTCTTCGCCCCGCCCGTTCTCTCTCTTCCCCCCTCCCTCGTGCAAGGTCGAGGCGAGCTCCCGAGGTCGGGACCGAGGTGCTGCTGCTGCTGCTGCTGCTGCTGCTGCTGCTGCTGCTGCAGCCGGCCGGCGAGGAGGGAAACGTTCCCTTGGGCCGGAGATACCGAAGCTCCTCGGCTACATTGAAAACGTATCATTGGAGACTAGACGAAAAGGAAAGTCTTGCCGGGATTAAAAATAACCGGTGCTTAGTTAATGTTCGCCAAGTTTTATTTAAACGGCGATCGTTACGGATGCGAGTGTCGCTCCTCGTCGCTCCTCGTCGCATCTCGTCACTCGGCGCAGCACTCCACGCAGTATTTTAAGGCTACCCCGACTTATCTAAAAGAAATCTTTCCGAATGGCTCGTAAAGGAAATAATGATAACTTCGGTTTAATTCTGGCGGCGTTAATTACACGAGTTATTCACCAAAGTCGCCAAACGCGAAGTTCTCTTGTTTCAGCATAAAGCCCTCCTGCCTCTGATAATTATTATGCTCATACGTTATAAAATAATCGATGACTAAATCATTTTAAAAAGTGTCCCCTTCGTTGTAAATTTTCATTTTACGTACTTGATCGCTTAAGTTTAAGTATTTTCAAAACAAGGCCCGTCGCGTAAGATCGACGGGTGCGCGCGTGTGCGTACGCGCACATAATACATTGGCGTGCACACGCGGGTTAGGTGGTGTGCGTGCCGAGCGGGCAGATCGTAAAAATAAATACACAAATAAAATAGCCTGTAATAAATACATTTATGTTTCAATTCCACGTTATCACGATGATTTTTCAAAATAACTTTATAAATTGATGTTATCGTGTAAATAAAATCTGAGCATGTTTTAAATCGAGTTTTCGAAAAAGAAATCTATTTCAAATAAGCTTTAGATATACCTGTCATGCCGGTATATTAAACCCCGAGCGAAACTGTCAAGATATTGATAAATTGTTCTTTCGCAACGTCGCTTCACGCCTTATTAAGGGATAAGAAGCTTCGCATTGAATGCCCAAGGATTATTTTGCCAATTATTAAATCATTAAAGATGCTTTTCGCGAAATTGAATATTGAATGGCCGGATTATGGTTTATCAGTTGAGAGGCGATCCATTGTTTATCCGTAGGGAGTGGAGTGGAGTGGAGTGGAGGAGGGGCTGGGGAGGAGCAAGTCCTTGTGAACTCAAAAGAAATGTTCTCGCGAATGAGGGTCCGGTGTCGAGTTCCTCGGTCCGTCCTTTTCGCAAATTCGTACATTGTCGATTAAACAGCTAAAAGATCGCTGACTCCTTCAAGGCTCCGGGGGCATTGTAAAGGGAATGCTCGATCATTATTATTATTATCATTATTATGGCATTAAGGCATTAAGAGTGCGAGCTTGGGAAGAAGCGAGCGAGGCTCCAGGACTATCGAAAATTCCATCCCTACTCTACGAAGTGGAGTACACGGCGCTCAAGAATTCCAAAGGTCCGCGCATAAAGATCAGCGCTCACTGCTCCAGAGATAGATAGAGAGAGAGAGAGAGAGAGAGAGAGAGAGAGAGAGAGAGAGAGAGAGGAGAGAGAGAGAGGAGAGAGAGAGAGAGAGAGAGAGAGAGAGCGGTCCTGAAAAAACGGGTTTCTTTCTTACCGCTCCATTCCACCACCACCCCTCCCCACGCGCCTTTATCGTCTTGTTGTTTAAATTACTCGGTTATAAGGGGCAAAGAGCTCCGAGTCTTTTATCTCCTCGTGGCTCTGGCAATTTGCAAATGACGTTGCGAAACTGCGGCGGGAGAGGATGACAACAAAGTATCTGGGAGGAGACGCGCGCGCGCGCGCGCGAACTCGAATAGAGAGGCAACTGGATCCAGGGTCGATCAATACGGTCCGTGGTCGGCGGAACGCCCAAATCCAGTCCCCCGAAAAGGAAGGAGAGAGTGGAGACTTTTGGAGAAGTAAGTTGCCGAACGGAAAGGGCGGGACAGCGCGCGGGCAGCGGAGCGGGGACGTTGGTGGAGGTCGGAGGAGGTCGGAGGAGGTCGGAGGACGTTGGCGGAGGTTGGCGGAGGTTGGTGGGGCGGGAGGGGCTGGATGGGGAGGGGGGGTGAAGGAAAGGGAAACGCGATGGAGATGAGTCGGTTTATCCCGCGGGATCGGGGCTCCCGTAGCGGGAGGTCTCCTCCCTTCCTTTCACCCTGCTTTTGAAACTGGTTGGTTGGTCGGTCGGTCGGTCGGTCGCTCGCTCGCTCGCTAGCTCGCTCCCTCGTGGTGGTGGACAACGTTCAAAGGCAAAAAGCGCACGACCACTACCCTCCCCGTCCAATGCGTCCAGTGCGCGCCCTTCTGCAGGGCATTTGTTTTGTTTTTCCAAGAAATCGAGAAAGGGACAAGAGGAGCGCGAGTTCGACAAAAGAACGAGCCCCTCCCCCTCCACCCTACCCCCCGGGGATCCGACAAGCAATTACGATGGGAAAGGATGATAGCCTGCCAGGAGAATTTAGAGAAGGAGATCGATTGAAACTTGATGAAGTACATGCGCCAAGTGCCTCGAGGAAATTGTTATTTTCTCGTATAATGAACTGGTTGCTAAAGGGAAGCGACGGACAAGTACGAGCGGTCAGTGTACGTCGGTGATTACGATTACGAGAGTCGGCGGCGGCGGTGGTGGTGGTGGTGGTGGTGATGCTACTGCTGTTATTGCTGCTGCTGCTGCTGCTGATGCGACTGCTGGTGCCGCTGCAGCCGTTGAGTCGACGTCGTGCGAGTCGCCCCGGCAATCACGGCAACGACCCCGACGAGAGGGACTGCGAGGATAGACGGGGATCGAGAGGGAACGGGGAGGTGGACGCGTCGCGCCGTGACGACATGTAGGTCAATGCCTCCCCCGCCTCAGGGACCGGGGCGCTCCCGAGCGTATCGGGGGCGGGAAAGCCGTGGTGGCAGCTCCGACGAAGGCGCGCCGATCCTCCCGGTGAGGGCGCAGCCTCCCCGTGCAGCCTCGAGCCTCCCGTCGGCCGGAGACACAGCCCTCCCCCACCAGCTCGGAAGGACGCGCGACATTACCTGGAGGGGCGTCGGAGCCGCGGGAGGGAGGCACGCCGCGCGACCCCCCTCGCGGCTCCCGACTCGAGGCGACTTGGTAACTAGGCCATCGGATCGATCGCGTTGCGCTCCTCACCGCGAGGCGAGCAGCGACACTAGGAGCTCGCGAACTTTTCATCGCCTCGAGGTAGCCTTTGATCGCTGCCGACGCTCGTCTTCTTCGTTATCATCGTCGGCTCCTGCCGCGGCTACACGCGTCGTCTGCTCGGACGCATCGACCTGGATCGCGAACGCAAACGAGGACAGCGCGTCTCCAGGATGACCGGCAGAGGGAGGGGCGGGACGCTGTTTGCGAAAGCTTGTCTTCTCATTGGTTAGAATGCCCAGAAATAGACTTGGACGTTCATTGGTCTTAATGAAACTCGCCGGAACTAATTCCGGCTAATTACGAGTCACTCGTAATTATAAATCTAACGGTTGGCGCGTACGCGTCGTGACGATCCGTGCACGACGTCGGTCGTCTCTAGCTACAGGAATTCCGACATTCGCCTTATCGTAAGTCCATTGATGACGCGTTCAGAAGCAATATCTGTCAGAGGCTCGGCAGCTCGCCATTGTTGATACTTCGAAGTGGTCGGGGCGCCGAAAAATCCAAGGAAGCTCCCGTCAAGGGATGATAAAACGAGTCTCCTCGTACATGGGAAAGGTAACGGGGAAAGTGTCAATCCGTGTGCATTAGTATCGCAGGATTTTGTCTCGAGCGACCTCGACCCTCCCCTCCTTATGCCGATTGCCGTCGTTGATGATAAAGATCGATCCGCGGCTGGATCGGACATGGATTTTCGCGTGGCCCCAGTGAACTTGCAAATATCGTTTTCTTACCAAGCTTATTTCCACCGACTACTCTGTACTGTTTTATCATCGCTTAATAAATAAAGTCGGCGAGGATCGATAGAGCAATGCTATACACTCTCTTATTTATCGCCTGCTCGGATTCCTCATTACTTTGTTTACCCTCTCGCTCTTCACTTTACAAAGCATTCGAGGCGGCCCAACACTTTATTCATCAGCGTTGTATCGAAGACCGAAGCTCGTGTTCATTCAATGAATTACCCTTTCTTATTTTATGTACTTGAAGAAAAATAAATTACAAACATACGGGAAGCACGTACTATAGTAGCACTCTTAACTATAGCTTACAAGTAGTTAACTAACACCGCGAATGCGTCGCGTTCGGTGAGCGAGTCGAAACGTTCAATTCGTTTTTATTTTGCAAAATAATTTTTATTTAACAAGTCGTTGCTTAGCTCAATAACTTTTACGTTTTAAGGTATTATCGGGCATTTGTTTTTGCTTGAACTGGAAAAGTAAAAGTATTCCGCACCGTTAATTATTACCAATGACAATTTACGCGTCCCAGAATTTTCCGGATTTCATCGTCCTGACCTTAGAGTCTTATGACCTCGAACGGCTAGGATGCGAGCGTTTTTATAAAAATAACGGACCTTTATATATATATAAATGTTTATTCACTCGTAAAGCCATAAGAAGCAAATGTACCAGAAATGTAAAGTCGAATTAATTTATTATCTGTATACGCTGAATGATAGAAATAAATTGAGATTGTTAATATAGGAGCAGTAAAATAAATGGCCTGTAAATGCCAAATGTAAGATTCCCGTGGTCTTAATCTCAAGAGCAAGTCGCTTGAATTTTAAAAATATTATAATTGCAAATGACGGCGACGCGGTCATTTGTAATAAAACAGCGGATTGATTGCCGGTAAGGACAATTGATTTTTCGTGGGCGTAGTCTGAGTTGTTGGGGGGAGCGAGGCTGAGAGCGCACCGCTAGAGCGACGCGGCGCGGCGACGGCGGCAGCGGGAGGGTGGCAGGGGGAGGACAGGGAGAATTAACGAGCCAAACATAAAGAGTCTGGGAAGCTTTGGGGTGGGTCAGGGTTACGCCGTCGCGCTGGAGGTTAGCAACTTAGCAACTCCAGCTCTCTTTCTCCGGTCCTCTCTTTTCCTTTTACTCTTTTTCACTCGGTTTTTTCTCCGGTGCCCGCGCACACACGTGCGCGTCGTATGCACGTCAAGCGTTTCTGTTTTATCGCCCGACAGCGGGCGTGCAGCGAGTAAAGGGGCAGGAGAGTCGGGAGGAGGACGGACACATCGGCACTAAATATGATTAGACAGTTAGGAGGAATAAACATGCTTTAATGCACTTAATCATTATTATTAACACGACTTTTTCTTGTACGAGGATTGTAATAATAATATACTGCAAGTCTTATTCGCGGCTTGGAAGAATGAAAAAATCGCTAAAATAATAAAGACAATTTGCATAATATTTTTTTTTTTTATTTTATACATTGAATACAAAAGCGTTGTCATGGCCTTGAGCCCGAGCAACTCCATGTAGACTATTGAAAAATCTTGAAATCCCCCCCCCTCTCTCTCTCTCTCTCTCTCTCCAGCAGACTGCGATGCACTCGGCTTGCCTAAACGTATACATTGGAGAACTAGTGGTCCCCTGACTAGCTGTTTTTGCATCTTCGCAGTGATTTTGCAAAAAACACAAAAAAAAAAAAGAAAAAAGAAAAAAAAAGACAAGAATAAAATGAAATAAAAAAGAAGAAAAAAATGCCGAAGCTCGTGGATGAATAACAATAATTACGGCTTCATTGATAAGATCGAAGCGACTTTAGCTTACGGAATAGTAAGCGATTACGTGTGCCGATGCTCGAAGAGCTTGAAAAGTATTGACTCACGGAGGCTTCGTCGTTCCGATAAAGGAAAACATAAAAAGTAAAAATAAAAGGAGGTTAAACGCATACGGAGCTGGTTATTGCGGCACGGAGAGGCGCGTAGCGTCGTCGGACGTAAGAAAAAGTGGTGTGGCGTTTGTCGCGGTGGGAGTGTAACAGTGACCGAGAAATGAAGAATCCAGAGCTACGAGCGCCGACATTATTAAACCCGGCATTAAATCGCTCCTCTTTTAATAATGCCATTAATTTTATAGGCTCGGATTGTCTTGTTTACTTTATTCGATAAATAATTCATGCGCCAGTCATTGTCTGCTTTCGACCGCGTTCTGCCCCACTTTTTCGAGTGCACTAACGAGGCGAGCGATAAATCGCTAGCGACGAGGAGCGATGACACACGGTCGAGCCACTGTTGCTGCTGCCGCTGCTGCTGGCGGGGGTGGAGGTGGACGGTGGCGGACGGAGAAGGAGGAGGAGATGGGGGCGGAACCGCACGAGGTGCACGGAGAAACTACTTGGGGGAGAGCTTGCGGAGAGCGTCGTCGTGTCGTTATAGGCAGAGCCGGGCAGAGCTGTGTCACGAGGTGTTTGTTCCCCTTTGTGGACTCGCGCTCACGTGCGCGGCCGACGCTCGTCAGCCGAAAATTATGGGCGCCGTCGTTGGGTGGGGGCGGAGTACTCCGGTGCCGCAAGCCTGGCGCGCGGCTGAAATCGATCGTCGCAGTGGTTTACCGGGACTCTTGACCGTCCTTACCGACTCGTCGCTCCCTTCTCCGGGGCGCGTGAGCACCGATGCCCTCTCCACCCAGCCGCCCCTGCTCAGGTCATTTGAAAATACGCCAGGTTCTGTATTGTCCGAGGGACTTTCGCGACTAAAGGCAAACCTTTCACTGACAATGCTCGCCGTCTCTTCTACTCGCCTCCCCGAAATTACCACGACTTCCTGGATCGATTCGCCCGGATTCGCACTCCTTAACCCACCCTCGATGTAAAACAGCCGCATCGAGGAAATAAATACTAGGGAAATGAAGCAGCCGAGCCGATTTGTGGGTGAAGCATGATAAAGTACAATGGCGCTTCCTTTATTCGGGCTATTAGTCCATCTAGAGCAGCGTCCTCGTTCCCTTTCATCTTCCATCGCTCAAATCTAATTCTCCCAAAGTAAATCGAATAAGGCAGTCGAACTTCGGCTTTTAATTCATTGTCGACTATTTTACATCGGATAATAGTCAAAGGGAACAGGAAACGTTCCTTAAAACGTAAAACAACCCGATTCGTAGTTAAAAAGTTACGAATTTGTTTCGTCTTCTTCTTCTTCTTCGTCTTCGTCTTCGTCTTCGTCTTCGTCTTCGTCTTCGTCTTCGTGCTCGTAGTTGTTAATTAAATTCTTACTAGGATCGGTCTTTCCTCGTTGGTATTTCCAGCATGACCAGCCTCGAAAGTTTTAAATTCTGAATACAACGAGAGTATTGGTAGAAAAAACGAGAAAGTAAAAGAGAAGTCTTGCTCTGTACGCATTGTAATAAAAATTTGCCAATAACTAATGAGTGAGCCGAGGAGCATTAAAAATTGAAAATTAAGAAATATTGTATCGGAATGAGCGGTTTATTTTAATGGCCGAATAAACGGTGCTCTCACACACACACACACACACGAGCGCACGCGCACGCTATACCTTTTGGTGGGAGCCATTAAAAATGTAACGTTATAAATTGCGCAAGTCCAGGGCTGGATAGCGTAAGCAAAAAATCGTTCCGAAAGAAAAATAAAAAAAACCTTCGTTGCGCGTATAAAATTAAAATACAATCGAACCGATTCGAAGCCGATCGATTCGGTCTCGCCTCTCTCTCTCTCTCTCTCTCTCTCTCTCTCTCTCTCTCTCTCTCTCCTCTCCCCCATGCCATCTCACTTGCGCGCGGGCTTTGCATGCCGTCTTCGGACTAAAAAGTCAGCGAACAAACGATTCCGACACTCGATAGCAATCGAAATTCTAATCTAACGATCGAAAACTCAAGCTCCCCAGTATAGCCGAGGAGCAGCTATTTATTTCCGTCCTGCATTTGAATTAAG
>RCIC01000005.1:3042500-3132500 GCA_018883505.1 Ceratosolen fusciceps
CGGCTACCGGACGACAGTTTTCTTTCTATCTGGGCTCCGCGCCGTTGTGCTCCCGTCCTTACGAGTCTCCCGCCGTCGCACGCTATTCTGATTTATGGACTGCGATTAGAGGCGTATTAGGCTCCGATCTTCGCTCGAGCTCCGTTATCCTCTCTCTTACCCCTCCCCTACCCCCGATCACTGCTACGACGGTAGCCAGGGAGGATCCCCTGACCGACGGTAACGACGGCTTGCCGCGCTTTTCTCGACCTCGGCGCCTCTTCTCACCGTCTAACCTTATCTCACCTCGATCGCGACACCGTTGCTTACTTGCATCGAACGCCTCCTGCACGGAAACGTTTTTACTCTGTCGTACTCGCTGTACACGTCATTGTCTACGTACGTGTAGATAAGTTTAATTTATGCCCTCGCGTTCAGGGAAACTAAGTTCAGTCCTAAGTGTTGTTGAGAGACATCGGCTCTCGCTACCGCGGCAACGCTCTCTTGGCATACGTCGGAAGCCCCTCTCCTGCTGCCGCAGCACGACGTGGACATATATCGGAAATACCCTTCCCCGACGATCTATGCCCCAGCTTTGAAAATACGTGGATTATGATAATACCCTCTCTCTCTCTCTCTCTCTCTCTCTCTCTCTCTCTCTCTCTCTCTCTCTCTCTCTCTCTCTCTCTCTCTCTCTATCTTTCTCTCGGAGACGCGCGCGCTATTGGTTAACGAACGCTAGATCGGGCTTGGCTCGTGACTTGTTTACCCGAGACTTTTGGCAAGCGGCGGCGGCGATTTAAAAAGAATGCCGAGAGGCCGTCCGGGCCCTGGGAAGCACGCACACGCGCACGTAGAGTCGCCGAGAATGTAATATTCATGGCTAGAGTCGGGAATGCGAGGGAGCGGGTCTTGCGCAACTCGGACGTTAATAGTCCTCTTGGAAGCGCATCGGTAAATGCCAAGGGGCATGTGCGGGGGCGAGCGCTCGATCGCGTAGAGACAATGGATTAGGGGCCGTAATCTAGTCGGTCCCCGGGGGGGACGAGCGATAGACGACGACGCGCGCTCGCTCGCTCGCCCCCGCGATCGAGCGCGTCGCGCCATCTCCTCCTACTTCGCCCACGCATCCTCCTCCCTGCTACCTACCCTGCCCTACCTCCGTCCCTCCGCTCCCTTAGTACGCGGAGACCGCGGTCCGCGTCCCACTGACGACGGCCGAGACTCATCATCCGCTGCTCTAGTTGCGCCGCGGAAAGAGTGCCGAGCCGACCGAGGTGGGACGACCGGATATGACGTCTCGATTCCCCCCACGCCCCTCCTCCCCTCCCCCTCCCCCAATCCTATATCTCGCTCACTGTCTCGTCCTCTCGGACTCGTCGGCGTGACACTACTGCCACACTGCGCTCCCGCCGCCGCCCCCCCCTCTCCAACACGTTCACTCGGCCCCCCGTCGCCCGCGAACTCCATTCGATTGGATTTTTAAGGGCGGCTCTAGCGGCGGCCTCCCGTGGGAGCGCCCGCTCGACGGCTCCTATCCGTCGCGTGGGATGGGACCGTAGCTCGGTGCCTCTGACCTTAGAGCCCTCGAACCTAATTACACAATGCGCTTCCTTTTTGCTCTTGGCTCGCAACCTCATTATCCGAATCGTATCCACTTACGGCCAATCTCCCGATCCTTTCATTCCCCTAATTAAGACTCACCCATTACGCCCTACTCCTACAACCATTTACCGTGAATTCGCTGTTTTCTCTATCTGCGTATTTTCGTTCGCTCCACTCACTACCTCACCCACCCCCACCCCCATCCATCCCATTCCCCTCCGCCGACAAACAGACCCCCGCTTATTTTCTCCTCTCCTATTGTTCAAAATAAAAATTTGCATTTCAACGTCGCTCGACAATACCGACCGAATCTCCCCTGTCATTTCACGCATCGCCCTCTACCATCATTCTTATCATCATCATCATCATCATCATCATCATCATCATCATCATCATCATTGTTGCTATTATTATCATTATCATTATCATCGTCGTCGTAGTTATCATCATCATCATCACCATCCTTATTATCATCACCATCATTATTATCCTCGCGATACCGTTCGCATTTCCTCAAGATCGACGATAATTCCCTGCTTTTATTTTTCCTTTCAACTACAACAGTGTTGGCAGCTGATTTTTATCCCAAAGTCTTTTTCCGAGCTATCCACTTTTTTTCACACAATAACGAGAATACAGCTTACTATCATTTACGAAGGCGCAAATTAATTATAATCACTCCTTATGAAAATCCGTGCTACTCGCACTGGTAGCCGAGTAGTGACAGCTATTGCAGCGGCACTCTCTCTCTCTCTCTCTCTCTCTCGATAATTGCTTCCTCAAGATTACCTGTAAAATTGTCATAATACCTTTAATCTCTCGGATTTGGAGAGGCTTCGGTCGATCCTCGGAATGCGCATGCTCGCATTTTTTCCGCAGTAAATTGGAAATCGCAAGCGAAAGTGCACGATACGGCTGGCACTTTAATCTCACAGTGTCTTTTATTGCGAAAGGAAAAGGCTGTTTTCCATACGAGGCTCGGCCGATGCACCGATTGAAATTCTCATTATGCGTACAAATAAAAAAAAAAAAAAATTAAATAAATAAATAAAAGAAAGGCAGATTATAGATAGAGGGTGAGCGTAGCGTAAATACGAACGTCCTGACTTGTGTTTGTTTTTGTTTTTTCACTCCCGGTCTCGGTTAAGAAAGGTTTAGCACGGAGCGAGCCGAGGGTTGACTGGGAAGGGAAGGATAGGGATACTGCAGGGGAGTGGAATTTTTTAAGAGCTACGTGCGAAACGCAATGAAAGCGAGGAAAAGGAGGAACGCGACATTTCAAGTAGACACGCTTTCGTGGCCCGCGCCACCTATGCGCTATGTAATACATAAGGAGAACGAGAGAGAGAGAGAGAGATGGGAGAAAAAGTTGACTCGGTCGTGGAGACGGGCTGCGAGGAGTGCGGCTGGAGAGGGAAAACCTCCCGCGATAAACACGTAGAGAAGAGGAAGAGGTAATGGGACGAGCCACGGCAACCAGACGCGGGATCTCTTATTTTCCCTCCGTGGCAGCAGCAGAAACATCTCCGGGACTAGTATTCCTCGCTCTCTTTCACCTCCTTCCCTACTTTCCAATTAAGGGAACAGGCTAGACCTACTCGCGAGTACCGATTACCCCCGCCCTTTCCCTCCCCCCAACGCCGAGCCGACGGAGCCACACTAACACAGACAGTCGCGTCTCCTCCCTCTTATTACGGGCCTCTTCCTAAGAAAAAAAGGCATTATTTTTAATTGATGGCTCTAAGCGACGACTCCCAGGAAACAGGGAGGGGCTCCCAGTAATTATCTGACAATTATTATCTCTTTCAATTATATTATTTTATTTTATCAGGATTTTTACGTTCCCGAGTTGATGCAAGCCATTGGCTTTCTCGGCCCCGCTATCCGCTTTTTCTCAATAACTACGAACTGGACCTTATCCAACAACCTCTTATTTTTACGTGACTATTTTTTAAATGCAGTTCTTACTTACTTGTAGAAATGCAGCTATTCCGTAGAAAGACTTTTTTTTTGTTTCTTTTTTTTTTTAATCAGCATTTTCTCCAGATCGCAGCGATCGCAAATTAATTATCGATCGAGATTCATTTGAAAAAAATCAATATCTTCCTAAAAATAATACTCCATCTGCTCTCTGTCTTTTCTTCTCTTCTTCTCTTTTCTTTCAATTCATTTAATTAAAAGTTCCAACAACAAGCATATTATTACGACGAGTATCAAAAAAATATTTTATCAATAGCACAGAAAAGATATAACGGCCTTAGTCCACGTTTTATCAATTCATTATTTTCATAATTAGTCAGTATGGAATTATTTATTGGTACAGAAGAGTTGCGCTCGTAATTAAGTAGTAAAATCCGTTTAATAAGATCATTATTAAGTCAAGGATATTCCAACAAAATGTCTTGGATTTGTGGAACATTTAGCTTTTATTTATATTTTTCTTTTACATACATAGATAAAAAAAAAAAACAAAACAAAACAAAATAAAACATTCTATCGAAATAGTTTAGTCGAATGCTAACCATTGTAAGGCTTTATCCTAAAGGCAGAGGAAAGTTTCCTCCGCATTGACAGTACGTACAGTGTAGAAAGAAAAATGGTTACTTTATTGTATTTGCACGACATCCTATAAGATTTTCAAACATTAATTATTATACGCGAACGAAAATTTATTTAGTATTACTTACAGATGAAAAGCTTTTTTCTCGGATCTTCGGTAATGTATACTTTAATCATTATTTTAGAAATAAATCTGCGCAATTCTATTATTTAAACAATTAATATTGTGTTGAATCAATTTTATTTAAGATACGCCGGAAGATCTTGCCCAGTCTTTAAGAAATTTAATAATAAAATAATTCATGTCTAAAATAATGTATATTTAAGGATGTATCATAAAATTATTACTAAAACAATTGAACTAATACCTGAGTTATGTGACATTTTCTTAGAAACTGGTTATACATGTAATGCGATTAATAAATAAGGAATTTTTAGTTTTACTTTATGTCATTAGTAACATATTTAAATTATTGCAAGATATTTCAGAGAATTCCATAAAGTAGTAATAGTACAAAGCAAATAATTTTCAATTAAATAATGATTCGTTATCAGACTCAAATGTTTTAACTTAATAGAAATTAAAATTAAAATAAAAAATCTCTATTACTAAAAATAATTTGTATCTTATGAATCCAAATATTTATCTTAATCTTAAAATGTAGGGATTTACGGGGTAACGGGGAAATAATTGTACTTTAAATAAAATAAGAATTTAATTAATTAATTAATTCATTACTGGACTTGTTTGTTATTACGTGATGTATGAGTAAACAAAAATTAAGTGAAGTGCGTTTAAGACGATGGAATTCCGCTACAACGTCAGTCTTATTAAGTAATAATAACTTTTAATCTGCATATTGGCATACGCGAATAATCAACACTGTGAATAATTCTGTAGAATAATGATCACGTTTATACATTTTGAAAACGTATCTCAATTATAATTCGTAGTTATTCACTAAACATCAATAAGTGAATTCCAGAATTGAATGAATTTTAAATTTAAGATATTTTAAATAACTTATAAAACAATATTCGAAAGAGGCAGACTCGCACAAAGTAAAAAAGTTCTTACTTCTTACAAGGATTTTAAATTTCCAAGTGCTCGAAAATCTTTATTTTCAATCCAAAAGAATTTTATTACCAACGCAGTGTTTCGCAGTCGGAAAAAAGTGTGTAAAAAGTAAAAGTAAGCTATACGCCGATGTAAAGTACGAGCAATATAAATGAAATCGGGACGTTTTATAATTACCGAATTACACACGCTTCTTGGGAAATGGTTTTTTGTTTTTGTTGTTGTTGTTGTTACTACGCGAAAGAAAAGAATAGGACAATATTAATAAGAACAGGGCATTCGCAACGAGCGAGGTCGTAAAAAAAAAAAAAAAATAAATAAAAAAGAAAAAGTATCGACTATAAAAAGCAGCGATCGATATTTTGGTAATTATTACTCGCTATGTCGTTTGCTTTTATGAAATGTAAGTCAAAAGATTATTTATTGCGCTGTATTCTTATTTACGATATTTGTACTCTCTTGTTGGTATTTTGTGTGCTTACTTTACATTGGAGGGAGCCGCGCGTTTCTTCAAATTCAATATTGAAAGAAAAACTAATTTTTACTCTCTTAATTGCTTTTCCTATCTAATGCTCGAACGTTAAAAATAGTACGAAATTAGATGACTAAGTTATTACCGAAGCCGCAATACAGAAACTAGAATAATAACAGATGTCTTGCCGAATGTATGCTGGTTGTGATAACAGGAAGATATCAACTATTCGTCAATATTATGTAACCTGAAATATTAAAAGAGTGAGAGAAAGAGTGAGTGAGTGAGTGAGCGAGCGAGCTAAATTCTCTCTCTCTCTCTCTCTCTCTCTCTCTCTCTCTCTCTCTGTATAATCCAAGGGAAAAGGTTATATTCAAAATATTTCTCAACGAATAAAGTAAATAAAAATATTCAGATTAGAGAATAGTTATTTGAATTATTAAGATAAAAATGTACATTCACTCCGTGTAAGAAACTTACCGACTCTATACATAATATGTAGATTTATATACATACATACATACATTCATACATACATGTTGGCACAACAGATAAAATAGAAAAATATTTTACTAAAAACATGATAAATACCGGAATCTTGTTTAAAATGCCTAAACATTATTCGAAATTTTATCTGCCTAATTAATATTGCTATTACTATGCTATTAATATGCTATTGCTACAGAATATATTTAATATATTCATTAAATAACACATTTAATAGCCTGTGTGCATTATTGGTGAAAATTTAAAAGTTACGTTCTAGAAAACCGACTCAAAGCAATTCCAAGATTATATTGAAATCATATTAATCAAATAGAATATTCAATCTAATATTAGTACGCATAATCCAGTTAATTAGCAGTACTACGAATAATTATTATACGAATACGAATCACGTGATTTATACATTTTTTAATTGCACACGTCTTATAAAAAGTATATTATTGCATTGAAATATGTTAAAATAAAATGTATTTGCATGGCAATAATAGCCGTAGATAGAAATACTCGCTCGGTATGCGTATTTTATTTAAATAGATGAAACCAGTCAGTTTATAAGTGGCAAATTAAAATATTATATATGCGTATATAATAAATAAATTATTAATGAAATTGGGTAAATGCAGTATGTTTCGACTTAATAATTCTCAAATCTTTATACTTGGCTTGTAATGTTGGCGAAGCTTATTTTTTCTACGGGGACTATAAATTGAATTAAATCATTATATATTATTGGCAGAATGTAGTATGCGATTATAGCATATCGATCCATGTAATTAAAGAATATTAAATGTGTTGTATGTAGCAGCAGCGATGCTTTATGCACATACAGCAATACTCGTGATTCAATAAAGAAATTGTTGCCGTTACAAATGGATTTTAATATGGGAGGTCTACGGTATAATAATCACAATAATTCGTATTAATAAGAAGAGCAGAGTAAATGCGAGACTACTAAATGCCTCGGGTGGTCGATGGGGGGGGGGCGGAGGGCGAAGGGATCGGAGAGGGATAGTCGTTTTTTAATAATGTAATGCACGCATGAATGAAAAAGTCGGAAGGTTCCTTAAATTTTCTTTTTAATATTTAAATAAATTATGAAAGTTGTGGTGCGTAAATTAAAAGGAGGAGGTAAAGGTAAAATGAAAATTTACCAGTAAGGTCGCTAGCCAAGGTAAAATAAGGTAAGGATAAGGGGTATAGCTGATCGGTCGAAGGAAGGGAGTGTGAAAAAATAACGCGAGTCTGAATTTTCCGTTAGCCATTAAGGTCAGTAAACATTGCCGCTTTCCTCGTGGCATTCATAAAGGCATTATTTACGTTTACGCGGCTTTTAGAGTATAAGCGAAATTACCTTCTGGCAATAAATTCTAAACCATATCTCTGAGTGAGCGAGCGAGCGAGCGAGCGCTCAGAGTCCGTTCGTTACGTATGCATGGAATATACGACGGGAGAGCTTCGATGTGAGAGACTTTCCATGACTTTGTGAGGGAGGGAGTAGCGGGAGGGAGCCGAGTCCGGGCTCTCATGTGGGTCTACGTAATCGAGCCACCAATCCCCCCCCACCCCCTCCCCCTCCCTCCCAGCCCAGGCCGGCACTCGTTGCTCTTTTAAGAATGGAACGCGCGAGGACGATAGAGGCAGGCAAGGGTGGCCACCTCTACCTACACGTGCGCCTTCGTCCTTTACCCACATGAATGCATGAAAGTAAAGCAAGCGCCTCTTTCCCGATGCTTTACCTCTTTTCAACCCAAGTCTGAATTCTGAGTCGTCGGTCTGAGCCATAAGTAATTAGCCGCATGCGACCCACATAATAAGCCGCCTCGTGACAATTGCGTTTCCAGTCGTAGAAAAAGCATTTCGCTTTAAGAGACTCTAATGAAAACTCTGCTCCCTCTCGCCCCACCACGACCAGCAGCAGCAATAACAACAGCAACAGCAGCAATTACTTTTACCAGCTCGTCGGTCCGTCGAATAATAATATAAGAATCTTTATATCAGTGGCTTAATGATCGCGTGGGACTTTCTTCTATATTTAAAGCTATAACAGCAACTAAGATGAAAAAGTGAGTAATTACTGCACGCGAAGAGATAGGGATAGGGATAGAGAGAGAGAGAGAGAGAGAGAGAGAGTGAGTGAGTGTGTGTGCGAGAGTACGAGAGGAAGGGGGGGGGTCGAAGGCAAAAAACGCGATAGAAAAAAAGGATGAATTATCGAAATAGGAGTCTCGTCCGACTCTCCTCCAAATATATCGTATTGCGTCGAATGTACGTAAAATAATTCGGCCTCTTCATTGAAAGCCTCGTCTCCTAATGGCATTTTACAGCTCTCAGGCTACTCTTGGTAGCGCTGGGTAATTTTAAATGTTATCGTAGCCCGGTCTGGCCAAGTCTGAAATGACGTATGTTCCCGGTAATACCGATGTTTCCTCGGAATTACGAGTACGAGGAGGCGGTATTAACGACGAAAGAAAGGCGGAGAAGAAACGAATGAGAAAGAGAGAGAGAGAGAGAGAGAGAGAGAGAGAGAGAATAAGCCCCGTCCGGGATACGTAATGTAGCGCCTGTCGTGAAAAGCGCTTAAGGCAACGAGCGCTCGACGGAGAAGGCGAAAAACCGCTGGGATTGCAGTATCCCGAGGGAAGTGCCTGCCCACGACGAGAAAAGAGCCGTGTGAATCGGCCGGTAAGGTTTCGCGTCCTTCGAAGCTCGGCTAGTAGGTGGGATGAAGGGTGGGAACTGGGAGAAAAGGGCTTCGTGATTCCGACGCCGTTGCAGCGTCATCGAGGAAGAAGCAGTAGAGAAGCTGAAGCGGCCTTATCGGCCTTATCGGCTCTTATCAATGCGCTAGACAGCCGGGAACGACCTCCGCGTGTCCAAGACCGCCCTGACCCTCTGCTCCCCTCGGCTTATCGCGACCGAGTCTTTTTTTTTCCGCGACTCGTGTCGCTGCGACTGGATGATACGCGCATTCGCCTAAGTATCTACCGCCCCCCCCACCCCCCACACCTCCCTCTCGCTCTGTTATCCTGTCCTCGCTCCCCCCGCCGCCGCCGCCGCCGCCACCGCCGCCGCCAATAGAGCTCGCCAATCTCGTCCGTCATGGCAGTGGCAACGCTCGGCGGTCGACATTCTCAGCTGCGTTCGCTCGGCCGTTGCTTCGACGGCAACGACGCTTTAACGCGGCCGCGTCCGCGGTCGGCTCCTTTTCCCTCGCGTTAACGCCTTACTTTTTCTTTCGCTCGCCGCCACCGGCCACCGGCCACCGGCCACCGCCACCGTCACCGCCGCCGACGCCGACGATGAAACAAACCGGTTCCCCCGCTTGTTCCACTTTCGCGGTCTTTCCCATATTCGTGGCACTTGCGCCTACGGCCCGACCGCGCACCGACTCACCGTTTCCTCGCGCCTCGCATGCCAATGATCGGACCGTGTGCGGGGGTGGCCGCTACCGAGCCGATATTAACGAGGGACTCCCGAAGGCCGTAACCTCCCTACGACATTACGGGAGTCGAGCGTTAGGGGCGATTCTCGCGTAAGAGTCGGCCTCGTCTCGGACGCGGCTTGGAATTCGGTGTCCATCGTCGCCGAGGTGTAACGCTGCCGCGTCGTCACGAGCCTCGAGGATGCCGGGCTCGTAAAAACGGCTCTTTGTCTACGCGATTGGATGATAATCGATAGCGACTGGACGGTGCCGGGACGAGTGGAAGTGCCGGAGAGCCCGTCCGGACGAGCGGAATCGACTCGGCCATGCATAACGTTGTTACGAACAACGAGGAATATCGGGCCACGACGGCCCGATGGTCGGACGGGCTGGAGGCGTTATTGGGGTGGTGGTGGAGGTACTGGTGGTGGCGGCGGTGGATGATCGCGCTAATCGAGTGGCTTGCGCCGTAAAAGCGATTATTTGCTCATTAGCTCGAGTTATGGGGCTTGGCGAGGAGGAGGGTGGGCGGAGTGGCCTACGAGGGGGGCTCCAAGGGCATCTGCTCTTGGAGTCCCGGCTAAATCACAGCCTCGTTTAAAGGGCTCGGCGCTACGGACTAATAAGAGAGCCATGGACGGGGTAACGAGACTCGGACGACAGCTGTCGCGGGGAGACCTGGGAGGGAAACAGGCGGTGAACGCGCCGAGGAGGTGAGCCCGGAGCCATTCCGTGCGCAATTTCCTCGTACTACGCTTAACGCGCTCTTCTTTCACTCTCGCGTTCTCACACGAGGGACTGAGCCGGGACGCCCGGTAGCAATCCCGATAACCTGACAGGAGCTCGCTCTCCTTTATGACTCTTAAGATCTTAACCGAGTGCCGATCGTGGATCTATTTTACGGACGCTTGTCGCCTCTAAGAGTAACCGCTTAGGCTACGATAATAACCCAATTGAGCCTTGGTCGGGAGAACTCCGACAGCTGACTCCTCGGTCACGCACACCTCTCGCTAAGAAACTCGATAGAAAGTGGAAAATGCGTGTCGTAGGTCATATCGAGCCCCCACGCGTATACCGTATTCAAGAGCCATGTTGATAGTGGCCGATGATACCCGTCCTCATTTTTAAAGCAGTTGCTTGTGTAGTCAGTCTTGGCGTTGTCGACCTACCTACCTACCTACCTACCTACCTACCTACCTACCTAACCGAAGCCCCCGCTCGTCCAATCGCCAACCTTACGCTAATCGAGTACATTGTCATTGCGTAACATGGGCCAATAATTATTCGCCCCGACCCAAGTCGTTTGACTTTACGTATATTTAAATCGCGCGACAGTCTTTATGCTGCATGATAAACGAGCTCGTTCTATAAAAATATTTCAACTACGCTGGCCGGCCGTCGTTATAACGCGTTAGAAATCACTTACCGAGAATCCGTCCGGCGTACCGAGTTTCCTTCGCCATTCCATTATTATCGGTGAAATATTTAAGAGAATTCGACCGTCTTGCGCAAAACCCAGTGCCGCGCTCCTTTAAAATTCGATAAAGGGTGACAGACGACTAAATACGTACCTACATACATACGTGTATATATATATATATATATATATATAGAAGAAGAGAAAGAAAGGAAAGGAATTTTAAGGGCTTCTATTTCGTAGGAACGAGGATCGATGAGAAAAACGATTAATAATAATAGGCTCATTAATTATGGATGAGGGTTTCGAGACTGCGCTTATTTCGTTCTCGTATTATTTTCCATATTTATATAAGACAAGTCGTTTACAATAGAGAGATTGATCTTCCTGTACGTGTATGCATGTATTGTTAATTTATTCATCTTCGTAACTACACGTAATACGTATGGCACGCGATCCTTCTCCGTATTTTCTTGAATCTGTAACGCAATAATAGCAATAAGAGTATTTAAAAAACAAACAGTAGATGGAAATAAAGATAATGGATGGATATTTTTTAATAAAACTCTTTGATGGTTGCGGCGAATGGCTTCGAAGTAATAATAATAATAATAAGAAGAAGAATTGATTAATTAACGGGGGTTAAAGAAGGGATCGGAGGTATGAGGGTTGGCGGTTGAATTGAAAATCTTTTAGTCGTTAACGTATTCAACTGCGGTGTAATATAAGCGTTTTCGTGAAAAATAAATGCCGAGGCAGTGTTTCGACAGCCATGTAATCGCATGAATTTATGCCGGAGAGTGAAAATGTAGCTTTCATAATACGTGTCGAAATGTCGCTCATGTCGCTCGTGTCGCTCGTGTCGCTCAGGTCGCTCGTGTCACTCGGGTCGAGCCTAAAATAGGGGCTCCGTTTCCGGAGACCCTTGCCAGCGAGAATCGTGAGATCATCCGGGGCTTGATGCCCCTATATGCTGGCCCCGGAGTTTTCCGGCCTTGTATTCCGTAATCTGGAAATCGAGAGTGGCCTTGTGGGTCCTCGCCGTCAATGCTCATCGAATGCTAAAGAGGGTCGACGAGGGGGCGACGAAGGGCAACGAGGGGGATGAGGAGCAGGAGGAGGAGGAGGAGGAGGAGGAGGAGGAGGGGCGCGACGGCAGCTGAATGTCCGGACGGGTCGGGAGGGAGCGAGGAAGAGCGGGGCGGATCGTGACTCGGAGAGGCCGAGGATGACGGAGAGCTCGTTAGCAGAACAGGCCGCGCAGCAAAAGTGGCGAATTAGCGCTCGGCGAGCGTATCGGCGCGTTATCGGGGTCTGACCCAAATCCGGCCCAAGGTCTTCCGGCCTCGACTGGCCCGCACGACACGCTCACCTAATCCACGAACTTGCCAAACTCGGATTTGGCAAGTCCGTCCAAGGCTGATGCGGGACTTTGATAGAGCCCTCGCTGGTGGCCCTTTACCACCACCACCACCACCACCACCACCACAGCCATTACCACCACCATCGACGCCGATCGATACCCCACCCCGCCCCACCCCCACCCGCATACCACTCGCTCGACTCGACTCGACTCGACTCGAATCGTTACGATGATACGCCTCGGCCGCCGACGACCACGCGGAAGCTCGCACAAAACCAGAACTTTAAAGAGCCCTTCGACATTTGTTATTAAACAAGCTACCCTGGCGTCGGAACTTCCGCCGGGACTCCCCCTCTCTCCCACCCCCTCCCCATCACACCTACCTAGAGTATAAGCGGCATTGTATGGGAGCCCGATGCAAGATTTCTGTAATTCAGTCGCGTTCGGCCGTACGAAAATCTCTGAAATAAAAAGTACCGTTGGCCCGTAGCCTGCCCGAGTTTCCGTTAATGCAATGACCGACGTGGTAGCAGCTTGCCGATCCAAGCCCTTCGCCGGACCTTTAACGGCTTGCACGCGAGCCAATTGGGATTTGCATTTAGCCGTACGGGCGGCGTGATTTGAATTTAATTGCGGCAGACGTTGCGCAAGTGCAATAAATAACCTTTAAATGTGACCACGAAATTCTTGGCGTTTCAATTGTACATTCGAGGAATAGTTTCCCTTATTACAGCTACATTACATTGTCACCGAGACAATAATTTTATTGCATGTCTCTTCGAGATCTCAAATCTTTGAGGACGAGCCTCAATCGCATCGGCATGCGCCCTCGACTGTATGCCTAGCCGAGCCTTGATCCGATCCGGTCCAAGCGAACGAACGAATGTCCAGGCCCGTTGTACCCAGTAGTAGTAGCGCCCTTATTATCCTCCTGCATCCGACGGAACACCCACTGCCGGATACATTGCGAACGATCTCGGTAGTAGGGGGGGGGCCGGGGGCCGGGGGCCAAGGAGAGAGCAAGGGTAGAACAAAGAAAGTCGGAGTAAATTCGTGCTAGAACGACTTTCCCCGGCAGAAAAAGAAAAAAAGCAGACAAAGCTTCGTTCCATGCGATCGCAGACCGCGGAGCAGAGGGGGAAGTTCAAGCTCGTTTAAGAGCCGAATCCCCGTAACCCGAAAGGGCTCTAGGGCCGGGCTAGCAACGAGGTCGAAAAATTCGTAACGAGAGGTTTTGTAAAGCGGGACGGCGATGGGGGGGGGCGACAATGATAAAGATAAAGAAATCATCGAGCCAGGGTTATATGAATTCGTGGCTGGGGGTCGGGGGCTGCAAGGACAGGATAGCTCAACAGTCGGCTTGGGAGGAGCACAAGCCCTCCCCGTGGAATGCACTGGCGAGGCTAGGGTGCGCGGGGCCAACTCGGCACGTGTAATAATAATACATGGAAGCCCAGGGCGTGCGGGTGATGAGAGTAGGTTAAAAAAAGGCGGGAAGAGCGGGAAGCTCGATGAAATACCGGATCGGCGGAATATCGCTAAGGAGCTTACGATATTGTTATTTATCGGGAGCGTATCCGAGGACTAGGGGACGGGGACGGGTGAAGGAGAAGGAGGAGGAGGAGAGAACCATTGGGCATGGAGCTTCCAGAGGGGCTTTCCTTAGTTCGCAGAGGCTGCCATCTCTCGACGTCGGGGCTCGGCCCTAGCGCGACTCGGTTCCCTTGCCTCCGGTCGGTCTTCGAGGCTCCGGCGGTTGATCGGCCGACCAACAGGTGGCGCCAGGACTCCCCTTCCTCCGGCCTCTCTTAAAGGAGTCGCTCGGCCCGGCTCTTCGTCCTTGCGGCTCACGAGGCGGCAGGCGCATGCGTCAGGCCTTAATGGAAGGTCGAGACGGAGCCGCGTACGCGCCGTGAATTATTCCAGAGCCCCTCCTGCCCCTCCGCAACCCACCCGCACCGCCTCACTCGCTCTCCGCATCCGACTGCAACGGGTGAAGGGGCCAAACGTCCGAGAGACAGAGAGAGAGAGAGAGAGAGATAGAGAGGGAGAGAGCGAACGAGGGAGATGAAGCTGCCACCGCCACCACCACCACTGTCGAGTGGCTATCCTTGGCAGAGAGCATTGTCCTCCTCGTATACCTGTTGCTCCTCCTGCACGCGCGCGAACTACCAAGACGGTCCGGGGATATTTCGCCCGTCGATTCCTCGTTTGGCCCGTCGAGTCACTGACTTTGACGGCCGCGCCATTAAACGGCCCGAGGCAGACAGAGCGCTTCTATCTCATTCACGTCCTCCTTCACCCCTCCCCTTCTCTCCCTTACCCCAATAACCATTTTTGCATCCCGACAATTCTTCCCAACAGAGGCACACACACCGGCCCGCCCCCTTTTCCCCAACCCGTTTAATTCACTTTGTTTGCGAGCCCTTCGCCGTGCAAGCCCATCCCCATAATAGCCCTTAGCTTCCAACTTGGTTACCTCGATTGTGCATGTCGCCGACATCGGCTGCGAGCCGCACTCCGTTGAATCATTTAAATCCGATAGAAGACGCCCCACCTCCTCCCTCGCAAGAACTAAGAGAAACGTCGGTTCCTCAGCTACCGATCGACGCCTATCAATTTTCCAATTACGCGCTACGAGTCGAGCTCTCTCTCTCTCTCTCTCTCTCTCTCTCTCTCTCTCTCTATCTCTTAGCCCCTCTAGGTAACAGGTGTTTTTGTCTCACGTACGCGTTACCAGTGACTACCAGTGACGATGCTAAGCGCCACCCCTCCTCACCCCCGGCGGTCGAACGTCGCGATTCCGAGCCTCGTTGAACCGATCACGAGTCGGAGTCGAGCACTTTGCGCACATTCGCCAATGATATGAATGCTGGCCAAACGCACCAGTGAAATTGTCAAGCGAATATGTTTATCGCCGAGGCTTGCCAACGTAAAAGTGAACTGGGCATTAAATAACTTAGCGTCGACTGGCCGCTCTGACACGCGCTCTGACTAATATAGACGGACGTGATCCAACTCCGACGGGCCACCGGGTTTTATGCACTTTCGAGAATCATTGTTATTTTTATGCGGTTGGCAGGGAGCTCGTCGTTCTACGGTTCCACGGATTTCTGTATCCTCGTCTACGAGGGGCCCGGGAAATTGCGCGGAGAGGCCGAGACGATCCTCTCGCGCTTCGGGCTCTCTCTCTCTCTCTCTCTCTCTCTCTCTCTCTGTCTCTCTCTCTCTCTCCCTCTCTCGCTCCCCTGTGTAGCCTCTCCCCACCGCAACTGCCACTGCCACCACCACAACAACCACCACCACCACCACCACAACCACACCCCGGCAGTCGAGACCACCGTCAAGGGACTAACGGGACATGGGTCCCCGATGGACGCAGGACAAAGAGGGACAATAGCTCTCCCACGCTCGGCACTTCCGCAGCCCGGAACCGCGCCGAGGTCGATTGCCCTCCTAGGCGGGATCGACTCGACGGGGACCTCTCGACCGCCGCGACAGTCTACGCTGCCCCGATATCGGGCCCGTCCGTGCGTTTCCGCTCTCGGCCGACTCCTACAACCCGTCCGAACTCCTCCCTCCCCCGCCGATTCGGTGACTTTCGTCAGATCGGCTTCGTCCTCTCCTCGGTCATATGAGCGCGTTCGAATCATTGATTTACGTATGACTCGTGTCCGTAGTCGTCTCAGCGTCCGCTCCGTCGTTAGTAACGAGCCTCTTGGTCCTCATCCTGATTAATTTCCCGGGCTTCACATTATTCATAATCGGCCGAGTGGCGTGAATCACTTTCAACAAAGAGCGATTTGGAAAATATTTTTATTAGCCATGCCATCCTCTGACGTTACAAAGGCGATTTTCATTACAAATAATTTAACGAATCGTTATCGATGGTCCGCTCTTGCTCGCGGTCCCGCTCGACCAGTCGACACCCTGCCCCCATCGTCCGTTTCGTCCCGACGCTCACGAGCGTCGTCCTCCGACGGCCACTACAAAAACAAAGACGTCGGCGCTTTTCTTTCTTCATCTACGATTTTACGCAAATTGAATATTGGGACTCAGCGGGACTGTGAGAATGAAAATATTCTCGGCACCAATACAGTCTCACGCTCGGTTTAATTCGACATGTTGTTGAATGCGCGGGGATGAATGAAATCGAGGAAATGTATTAATTTAAAAGGAAAAGGAGGCCTTTCTTAGATATAATTTCCTTCCATTGATTGGCGAGCGAGGCGCGGCAATATAAATAGAAATTGGGTTTTTTTACTCGAGTTTTCCCGATGCTTGCGGGGCCGGGCGAGTCGAGGCGGGGGAGTGAGTCGGCCGAGTCCCGAGTCGGTGTGCTAGTGTCGGCCATGTTTCTCGAGCTCTCGAGCGCGAGAACAATTGAAATCGGTGCCGTGGGCGTAGTACGATAGGATCAGATAAAATTCCCAAGTTTTCCCTATTATTTGATAGCGGCCCAGACGGTATTATTGAGCCTCTCTACTTTCCGTAAATAAGGCATTCTCGGAAATACCTTTGGACTCGGCCGAGCGCGACTGGCCCCGTTTATAAGGACGAAGGACCATCTCGCTCGCCCGTTTTTCCGTTTCTCCATCGGCTTAGCCTGCGGGTCTTGTCCTTCGTCCTTCGTCCTTCGCCCTTCGCCCTTCGAATCGACTTGGATCGCGCCCTCGGCACCGCCACCGTCGGGAGCCGGTTTTCCGGGCCGCGCGCGGCCCAGTGAGAGTATAGAGGCGGCGCTGAGGACGAGCCGAGGACGAGCCGAGGAATCGCGGAACAGGCCCTAGAGAAGATAGCGCAAGGAGATCGCGCTCGGGTGGCCGACTTCCCCCCGGAGTGTGGGAAAGCGAGGGAGCGGAGCTCGGGGCGCGTTCTCTATCTCCCGTCCTCGATCGCTCTGGTTCCGGCTCCCTCCTGCACCTGGTGCCGATGGCACCGCTCGACCGTGTGAGCCTCTCAGCCTCCTGGCACTCCTCCGGCACCGAGCCTCCTAACACCTACGAAGCTGATCCTCCCACCTCCCCTTAACCGACCTTTACAGCAATTAAGCCGATATTTATTACTGACCTTTCGTCAATAGCTTTCACGTTCACGAGGATTTTAAAAGCGACTAAGTTACTACTTGTTACGTAGCTCTCGTAACCCACGCAATTACCATTACCTTCCGTACCTTAACGCCCAAATACATTTCCAGCTCTACTTTAAAGCACCGTTTCTCCTTATTTATTATTCTCAAGTTATGCGCGCGCAAATCTCGGAGATAAAGAGAACCACCGCGCTATATTCATTGTTTGCGCTGCTTTACATAAGTAATGGCACCGAGTCTTTCTTAGTGATATTATTAAACATTTACTTTTATTAGCCAATGATTAGGTGTATATATATATATATATATATATATATATATATATATACATACATATATAATTGGCCCAGCTTCTTAATAAGCTTTTTAAATTCTATTCGAAGATTGCAATCGCGCTATGACTAAAATAGTTGAGTAAACGTTAGCTGCGATGTGTGGCGCGCGCGCGTGTGCGTGCGTGTGGAAAGTTATTTTCGAAGCCTCTGATGAACAAAATATTGCATTTAATCACCATCGTTAACTATTTATAGAACGGTAATAAATTGAGCGTTTTTATATTAAGCCTTGATAAACAGGCTCCCCACTCGAGCAATTAAAAAGTTATTGTTGATCATTTTTGTTAATTAAAAATGTTCTTCGTACCGATCGGCACACTAAATTCACGGGGGGACAGGTTGTTTTTAAATTAATTAATTATATTATCGGCTCGGGGGCTCGGCCAGAGCTTATCACTTCTTTTAAGCGAAACTTCGTAAACGTCCTCGAAAGAAAAGGCCAGCTTAAGTGGGCGGCGGGGGCGCGCTTGTAAAAACTTACATATTCCTGGCGCAAGAATGTCCGGCTTGACATGAACGGCGGCGTCTTAACGTTACGTTAAGGTGTTAGTAAGAGGCTCTGGCTATTTTAGCGATGACTCGGTGAATAAAGGCAATGCATCTTTCATAAGAAGTTGTCTAGTGAGGGGAATTGCCGCGCGTAGGCTAGGGTATAGGGAGGGGGGGGTGAGGTTGGTGGACAGAGGGGCACACCCAATGTACCTAACGGACGCAAATATTCGAAAAGCACACGATTGCCTTGGTTATATAATTATTCGTTGAAAACGTGCCAGAATTAAAGTGAAATCCTTAGCGAGTAATCGAAATTAGAATTTCGCAGCCGCGAGCCACGTGTTGCGAGTCGCTTGTAAGCGAGGCACGAGCGCGCCGGAGTAATGTTTCGAATTTTCGGGCGAGGGAAGCCCCCCCCCCCAGGTACAAAGGTGATTACGCGTTGCCAAGCGGTTGCTCACCAAATGAAATAATAATTATTGGATCGAACGTTGTCAATACGGGAGGGACGTCGGATAAAGCGGGCCGCCAACGAACGAACGAACGAACGAACAAAGCAAGTGTGACTAAAGGGCCGCCGTTGGCTTTTCGCGTCATTCGAAATATGCACGCGGCGAGGCAACGCATGCGTTCCTCGTGTCACGAGAACGGTGCGTGACGGAGGGGGTGGGGGAGAGACGAGAGTGACGAGAGGGTGTATCCCCGGGATAATCGATAGCCCCGCGCGGGCTCCTCTAACTTCACGAAAGTCCTTTTCGGCCGGTGCACGTGCTTGTGCGCGCGCTTTCTCTCGATTCTTGAATCCGACCCTCCCCCTGCTCTCCCCCAAACATCCCAACATCCCCGCCCCGCACCGCCCCGCACCGCATCGCTCTACTGCTCCACGAGCGCCACTGCGCCACGCTTCTTTCTCCCCCTCGACTTAAATATTTGGGTTAACTGCGTCGTCGTCGTCGTCGTCGTCGTCGTCGCGTGGTCGTCGCGCGGTCTCTTCCGCTCTTTGTCTCTCCGTCCTCGCTCCCACTCCTTCGCGCGAGGTCGACTTCACATTTATCACCATATCGTTATTATTATTATTATTATTATTGGGGTTATTATTATTATTGTTGTTGTTGTTGTTGTTGTTGTTGTTGCTATTCTTATTCTTCTTCTTCTTCTTCTTCTTCTTCTTCTTCTTCTTCTTCTTCTTCTCTCATTGCTGTTGACACTTTCGTCGTCGACGTCGTCATCGTCGTCGTCGTCGTCGTCGTCGTCGTCGTTGTTGTTGTTGTTGTTATGTAGCTCTCGACGAGCGTGGATTTCGGGAACATTGGGCTGTCGAGGAGCTCGAGATCGAAAGGGTGATTTTGCGAGTGCGCGACAGGGTCAACGAATTTTCCAAGAAGAACGGAGCTAAATCAAGGGTTGTCGGCACGGGCAGGGAGTCGGGGGTTGGGGGGGTCACTTTTACTTTTCGGGCTCCTCGGCGGCACCTTTCCGCCACCGTTCGCCCGCCTCATTTTGCCGATTAGCAAAGGTACAAGGCCTCGTCGTAAGTTAATCTCGCTAGACGAGCGAGAAGCAGCTCAGTCGTGGCGGTCAGTCTTCTCAGAAATAAGCAAAAGTTTTTCATCGACTGCCAACCGATCGGATTCCCCTTTATGTCAGCGTGCGAGTGGGGGAGAACCTGGACAGAAATACTCTTTATGCAGTTTTCGAACGAGAATACGTCATAACAGGCTTACATGTCGGGAAATAAGTAACCTGAGATAAATTGTCGAGTCGCGCTCGAGTTTTTCAACAATGTTTGACTTATTTTTAACTGTAGTCGCTGCGAATTTCAAAAGAATGGAGGAGCTCTTTAATAAATACTTATGCGCTCTTCTGATGAAATCTCAGCTCTTAGCATGTAACTTAGCGAAAACGTGTACCCAAGCACGCAGACGATTTACTATTTCATTCGAGGCACACGCTATTTCACCGAGTAAATGCATCTCGAATGTTTGCTGCACTGGACAGAGGGGGAGAGGGAGAGGGAGGAGGAGGAGGAGGAGGAGGAGAAGGGACGGAAAAATTAATGGGCCGCAAGGACGCGTCCGATTTTCAAAGCAAGAGACATAAATTCGGAGATTTATGTGCTCGCTGATAAGGATAGGATGTTAATAACAACATCGACCGGCCCGATAAGGATTGTAAATTGTATCTTTAAAACATGTAATTGTCGATAAAGGAAAAACAATGGCACTCTAAATTACGAATCAAATGTTCGTGTCTTTGTGACGCGTCACTCATAGCTGTCTATTGATTTATTGGCGCGATAGCTTCAAAGTCCACTTCAATTCGTACGTATGCGTGCCCGGGTGTGCGAAGGAGTATCGAAGTCACTTGCTTATGAATGAATCGCGGCTCCTCGATACGAAAGAGCGAAAGAGGAAGGCGAAAGCACGTAATGCGGGAGTGTTCGGCTGCACGGTCAATAATAAATTGGGCCGGCCAGGTAGGCGATGAGCCCTCGTGTTCTTCCGCTTCGTAGAGAAGGATGCGCGACCATGGGAATAGAGTAGAGTCTCGATGGTCCAGGAGTCGGAGTCGTGGAGGAAAGGCGAAGCGAAGATCCGTTCTCGCGAAGAAGAAGAAGATGATGATGATGAAGAAGAAGAAGAAGAAGAAGAAGAAGATGATGATGATGAAGAAGAAGAAGAAGATGATGATGATGAAGATGAAGAAGAAGGGAGCAGGAAGTGTCAGTGGGAGCCGGGCGCACAAAGAGAGCCATGAGCCAAGACAATGGCATCGGCGTTCAGCGACGATCAGCGACGATCAGCGAGGCTCGGCCCCCGGTGTCAGAGGGACGGGAGAAGGGCAGAAACTCGGCACCGAGGTCGGGGGTGGCGCCGCGACCAAGTCGTCGATATCTCCCCGTGACCCAGTTATACGGGTAGCATCCCGGGGAAGGCGGAAGGCGTGCGTTAGCGACGGGGTGACGGCTGGTGGGGGACAGCCGGAGGGGGTCGAGGGGAAGCGGAGGTTGGGAATGGGGTCAGCCGTTGCTCCAGGCTGACGGGGGATGAGAGGACGCGGTGACTGGGTCAGAGGCGCACAGCACCGCCTCCACTGCTCTGACCCTGCACGTGTCCGCCCTTCCCGACTCCTCCTCCTCCTCCTCCTCCTCCTCCTCCACCACCACCCCTCCCCCTCCTTCCCCCTCCTGTTGCCACTCCTCTGAAAGATGCCACCAGAGACTGCGACCAGTACTCGGCCGCCTCCCTTTGGCCACCTCGCTCGAGCTCCCCTCCCCTCCCCGCCGCCGGCTCACCAGAATCCAAAGCCATTCCGAAGCTCCACTCGAGAGCGAGTCGGTGGATCCCTTCCCTTCCGCTGTCCCTTCCCGATAATCGACTCGCCCGGACGCATGCCTCCTGCCTCCGCCCTCTCCGTCGGTATTGGCCTTTTATTAATAAAAGGCCGGTGACGGGCCGTGTTCGATTTTCAACGGGGACTCGATATAACGAGAGGCGCGGCTCCCGTTATTCCAATTATTATTATGCACCGGCTCCCATTCAATGTTAAGAGGACTCGGGGTTCGCGAGCTCGTCGTCCTTTGTTCGTCCCTTCCTGGCCACTGCTATCGAACGCGTCAGCATCGCGTAGTGCACCCGGGGCTTTCGCGACTCGCGGCCATAAATAACGAGTCCTTAAGGCCGCAGCGGCGTGCCGTCGTTTACGAGTCGAAGAGGCGGCAACGATTAATTGGCTGCGGCTCGGGAGAGTGCGAGGGGCGGGGTTTACCTAGCCAGAAGAATAAAGCTTCCGGGGCTTTTTTTGTCGTGCCAGGTACGGATCCCAGTCCAGGAGCCAAGCACTTGGCTTACGACCGCATGCCGATATCGAGGCCTACCCAACCCAACCCTGCCCACGTGCCTAAGAGTACATGTCCAAGTCCCTGAAAGAAGAGCGCAAGTGGCTGCTGGAGTACGTGTAAGCCGAGATCGTAGTCCCGGGCGCGTTCTATGAAAAACTTGATTAGCTATTTAAATGGCCTTGCGCGATCCGGAGAGCCGAGTAGCTCGTTTCCGCGAGGCGACGAGTCGAGTAGACCTGGGCCAGAGTAACGTCAGCAGGATCCGATCGCGAGATCGGCGAGCCTCGCTCCCCCTTGGCCTTTATTTACCTCCCTTCCCTCCTTTATTGCGGGTTATTGTCATCCTCGTGCAGACGCCTTGTTCTGTAAGTACGGCTCGCACGTCAACGGCGTAACGCCAGGAGGGTATCGGGTGCACTCGAGCCTCCTCGAGGATTGGAGAATTTTCGAGCCCGGAAATAGGTAGGAGGCCGCGACACGCGCTACGGCGTCGACAACAGGATACGCGCTTGACCCAATTCCCGCGACCTCGAGCCATTTCCATTTCCGACGGAGCGGCCCCGATAGCCGAGGGCGAGAGAGAGAGAGAGAGAGAGAGAGAGAGAGAGAGAGAGAGAGAGAGAGTACCCGGGGGTGGCGCGCGACCCCACTCCCGAGCTTCCCTTCCCGTTTCGCTCGCACTCGGCGCTCGATTGATCATTGACCGTGGACTACCTCCCCTCCACGATCCCTACGTCCCGATTAGGCTTTTCCTTCTTTGTTGGCTCCGCTTTCCCGGGGTGGCGCCCACCTCCCGAACAATGCTCGTCGGCCCGGCTGCCACCCTATTATACGATATTATATCCCGTCAACGTTCCCCGCGCCCCGCCAACCCGCCAACCCGCCGCCGAGATCCGCTACGAAAGGCTCCTCCTGCATTCTTTGTTTCCCTTTCATTCCAGTCGGTCGGTCGGTCGGTCGGTCGCTCGCTCGCTCGCTCGCTCGGGAAAGCCATAATCGGGCATGCGTACTCGCAGCGCTTTCCCAGCTTTATCGAGCTCGATATTCGACAACGGCATTCCCCCGCCCCCCGGACTCTTTGTTTTCGAATATACGCGCAAATGCCGGCGCAACTCGCTCGGACCAACCGCCTCCCCCGCCCCATCTCATTAACCAGAATCCACCAAAGTTCCTTGGTCAGCTTCGCTCAATCCGCTCCGCCCGCCCCCCCCCCCCCTCCCGCCCCGCTAACCAATCTGAATTCGTGAAATTCCCGAGGCCGGAGTCGAGCCTGAGATGACAAAGGCAGCCCCGATAAAGCGCTAAGAGTCAAAGTGAGCAGTTGGTGACATAAAGGATTCCTACTCCTCCTCGTGGCACGGGGAGACTTCACGTCAACGGGCCCAAGGGCACGGATTTATCGTAAAGTTCAACTACAAAGGGTCGAGGATTCCGCTAGGTTCTTTGTCCTTCAATATGAGCTGATGAAAGGAATGCTTTATTAAACACTGACAGACAGACAGAGAGAGAGAGGGGAGGGGGCAGAGAGAGAGAGAGAGAGACGACGACGACGACGACGACGACGACGAGGGGGATGAGGACGATGCAGCTTTTGGCGTTAGAATGGTCGATTCTGGCAAGATCAGAGGGGCAAGTTCGAGCTTGCGAAACTTGTAAAAGTGGGTTGGCGCGAGGGGCGTAGGAGGGTAAGGAAGGAAGCGCAGAACTCGTGGCTAAGTGTCAGTAGCTCGTCGGTGACGCAACCAGGAGGCCGAGCAGCGCATGCGGGACTCGGCCCCAAGAGAAGCGCAGGCCAACTTCCTAACAGCAAAGGTCGAGTACGAGCGGCGACTCGCCACTCGCCACCAAGCGGGGGAGGTGGGAGGGGGCAGAGGGAGGGACGGCAGTGGCCGCCGTGGAGTCGCGGGCTGCAAAATTGCGCAGCGGAGCGAAAAAGGAGCGGCGACTTGTCGCGCGAATCCCCCCTCCCCCCCTCCCCAATAACCCCTCACGCTCGTTCTCGCGAGCGATCGCATTAATGATGCTGCCGTAGCTGCTGCACGTGCGACAGGTGCGCCCGGACTTCTTTGTCCTTATCCTCGGCTCGTTCGGCTCTTACGTCGCGAGCTCTTACGTAATCGCTCGTTACGATTAAATGGATGAGCGCGGCGAGGCGACGCTAGGCGAGGCGAGGCGAGGCGTGGCAAGGCGGGGCGAGGCGATGCGAGGCGGGACGAGCCAAGCAAATATTACTAAAGGACGCTCGTTTAATTGTCGTCTTCGTCTTCGTCGTCGTCGTGGTCGTCGTCGTCAGCGCTCGGTTTATGTCAGTCAGCCGTACCGTTTGCAAAAATAATATTTTTACGAAGCCGGCAAAAGCCCGCACTTTAATTATGATAATAAAAATCTTTATGAGCGCTAGAGAAACAATTCCTGAGTCACGCGATCGCAGAACTAACTGTTATTCCTTTTTTTTCTTCCTCTTCTTCCCCTCTTCCCTGATCTCCGTGACTTCCTCCCTGCCGGCCCCACTCCCCCCGTCCAGCCCCTGCAACCACGGCCGCAGCCGCCCTTCTCTCGCCGAGATAATCGCTCGCGTTGCGCAACTATTTCAATCGACGAAATACCCTTCTTCCCTGCACTCGCCGCACGCACACGTACGCGCGCATACGTACGCTCGCTCACGGCCACCTCCGGCATCAAGACTTCGTACCCCTACACGCAGCGCTCGTCGATCCCGACGTCAATGGGCCTCGAGGCAATAACAGTAATGCCCGCGAATAGTGGCCAGGGATTCTTCCGTAATGCGATCGCTTTAAAACCTTTGCCAGCCAGGATTTCTATAAGAGTCTCAACTTCAAAAGTCTTAATTCCCTCCCACCCTCCCTGCCCCATCGTCCAAGCAAAGCGGCCGTTCTTCTACAAAGGCACGGACTCTCGTTGCGAGAGCGTGCGGCGTCAGATACGGGGTGACGCCCGGGCCGATTCCCGGGGCGAATGGTGGAAAGTCCACTGGTCAGGGGTGCGCGGTTATTGGGTTCCAGTTTCGACGTTGACATCTGGAACGAGGATCGTACCGAGGCCACGCGAGCCTCGTAATGCCGTGTGGTCGGCGTACGTACGTACGAGCCCTCGTGGCTCTCTTAGGCCGGGTAAACCGTGGTGGGTCGGGGAGGGGATTGGAAGGGCCGGCGGGCGGGCGGTGAGGGAGGGGTGACGTTCTTTCCCTCGTCTCCCGGGAGCGCGAGCCGAGGAAGGGACGCTCAGCCCTGACCCGATGAGCGTCGCCGTTGGCTCGCATCCGGAGCGGGTAACGGGCGCGTTGCGCAGGTCAGTGTTGCCCTCGCACTGCTTCCACGAGCTAATGCACCGACCCCCCTCCATCTACCGACGGCTCCGCCGTCCCGCCACTGCGGCCCCTCGTCCTCCCGAGTGCTCGCGTACCCGAATGTTTACTTCCGCCCGGCCGTTCGTTCGCTCGACGTGCCCTCCGCGCTCTCCGTCATCTCGGTTCCATACGGTACGCCCGACGACCCCACGAGCTCGCGTCCGAGCACCAGGACGCCGGCCGATCCCACGCTCCTCCGCCTTCCTCTTATTCGTCAATGGCCGAGCTCGTGGCTCCTTATTTTTTTTTTCTTTTTTTCTTTTTTCTTCTTCTTCTTCTTCTTCTTCTTCTTCTTGTTCTTACCCCCTCATCGATTTCCAGTCTCGCGGACCCACCTCCTTCCTATAACGCGTAAACCTGACTCTCCGCGGGCACTTGACAGCCAAATTGACCCTGGCCAATGATTTCCTGCATAAGCAGCTGCCGCTGCTACTTTTGCTTCCTCTTTCACTTGCCTGCCACTGTCCTCTCTGTCAATCTGGCCAAATTGGCGCGACTCGGCGCTGAAGATTCTTCTCCTTCCCATTCACTTTGCCGGCCTTCTTCGCTTCCTTCGACCTCCCATCCCCGCCCCGCCCTGTCTTTCACCGAAGAGTCTTTGCGGCCGCTTTATTACAAGGAAACTATGTATTACGCTCTTTACTACGTAATTATCAAGCAATATTCCCGGGCTTATGACAATATACGTCGTTAACGTTGTTGTAGCCTCTTGCACCTCTTGTTGTCATGACAGGCATCGCAATACTTATATTTAATACGATCGAGATGCAGATGGATATTCGTAGCGAGGTATCCCCCCTTACACCTCCCTACGTTATTTCAATCCTCTAAACAATTTTAATTAGTCGGCTAACTAATAATTGAATAATGCCCAGCGCGTATACCTCAGTATATTCTATAAATAAACATACATGTAAAATACGCATTAAAAGTTTTGTGCGCAGATTAATCTAATGAATAGTACTGTGGTGTAATTTTAATTCCAAGTACAATGATTCTACATACATAATTAATGACTTGATGTACAGATCGTTATAATTCGCCTAAATTAGAATAGCTGCTAATGCAGGATGTCGAGAATCAGTATTAGCAGAATCACACGCTGTCGGCTGTAGGTTATTATATATGCTTGGTTATAAACGATGCTAGACGGATCGGTGTGTGCGTAGAGTCAAGTGGGCTAGTCACTCGATAGCCACGCAAAAAATGTGTCATTGAACTAATAAAAAACGAACGCTCAATACACGCGCGACTGCTTCTATCTACGATGCTTAATCGTTGTCTCTCACTCCCTCTCACTCCCTCCCTCTCTCTCTCCCTCTCTCGCCGATGCTATAATTATTTATTCTTGACAATAACAAAGGAAAAATGCGCCGTTCCGAGCGTTGCAAATGGTGGCTACTGTCATTGTCAAGGCCATCGCGACGTACACAGAGCGCTGCACACAACTAGAGTAGGGAATACAATAACTACTGAAAATGTATCTATCCGATCTCCGTGTGACCAGCGGTTCTCTGCTTTAAATTCTAAACAAATATGATAAATGACGCATGGGGGGCGGTGCGGGGCGGGGATGGGGGGTGTAGAAGGAGGAGGAGGAGGAGGAGGAGGAGGCGATTTTCACGAGTAATAAAAAAAAGCCGAGGATAAAAGGAATCGGAAATTCTCGTGGAAGATGTATTTAAATGGGACGGGAGGGGGTGAAGGGGGGGGGTATGGGGGGTAGGTTAAAAGCTTGTTTGCCGGACGGAATCCTTGGATTTTATTGCGCAGCGTAAGAAATTTTTCTTTTACCCGAGGCAGGCGAGTGAACATGTGAAATATTATAAAAACACATACAAGTGCAGAGAAAAAGGCATATTAAAGCACATTGGAGCATTTAAAATTTGAGCACGCAGAGCTGATTTCCAAAATTAATCTACGCGGAAACATTTTCATCTCCACGTTCGTAAAAGTCGCACTTGCAATTTTTCATATTTCAAAAATACGCTGTTTATTTAAGTAGCCGCGCTATAGTAATGCAATCCGCGTCTGGTTATATAAGTAGTGTAGAGCGGCGGCAGCGAGAGCGTTACAATGCACGCGGCGTTACATAAAGTGGGTGGGGGTGGTGGGCAGTGGCGCCGTAGCAGCAGGAGTAGCAGAAGCAGCAGAAGCAGAAGCAGCAGCCGCCACCGCCATCGCCACCGCCACCGATGGCAATAATATTTTTGTTCGGGAAGGAAAGATAAAATAGTCGGGCGATTGTGTAGGTGAGCCAAGTTTCGTAATGTGTAAGAGGCGAGGCGTGTCACTGTCGTCGTGGGGGCTCGCGCGTGTCGTCTCCACCTCGAGTGCGCGAGCAGCCGAACAATGGCCAAAGAAAAACACCTTTGATTCGGAAATCCGACGAGACTGTTTAGATGAGCCGAACGCCCGTAGGGTAAAGCAGGCGATCTTACCTCCAGTCTCTCTACCCCACCCCCTCGCCACGGCCAGTCCCGGCTAACATAAAACGAGGATTGCTCGTTCTAATTGAGATTGGTCTTGAAGCAACAACAATGGCCGACTCGAGCGAATCGACAAAAAATCTAGCTACCCCCCTCCGCCTCCCCCCGCCTCCCCCAGCCACAGCCCCAACGCCCCGACCACTATTAGCCGCAACAGCCGTTCATTGTTCAGCGGCCTATGATCGCTCCAATTAACCGAGAGACTCCGAGACAAAAGATACGGAAGCGGAGACGGAACCGACGGACGGACGGCCACCAGTAATAATCGACATCAGCAGCAGAAGCAGCAGCAGCAGCAGCAGCAGCAGCAGCAGCAGTACCCTACCCTGAGCTCAGGAATTATCCAGCCGATTGTTCTAGAAGAGCCGAGCGGTGTAGATGGGTCTGCGGGGTGGGGAGGAGGGAGGGGGGGTCAGGATTACTCGCTCGGATGAATGTCAGCCGAAAATGTAAACGATCGGCCGAAAATGCCTGGCATGCCAGTGACGTGCCAGTGCCAACCTCGGCACCGCTCTCGAAATAAACCCCAGCCAGCCAGGTCGAGCTGGCTACGTTATCTCGAGGAAGCGGAGCTGCGCCTCGCGTTGCATCATCGACCTCGGCTACCGCAACCGCTTCCCGGTGCCGGATCTCTTTGGCTTCCAGCTGCGGAGGGACGGGGTGCGACCTGTGCCCGGATGAGATAAGCCTCTGCGGCGTTGCGAGGTCGCGCGATCCGCGCCCGAGACCCTGAGCCTCCTTCATCCGCGACGTTGTTGCCGCCGCCGCCACCGCTGCCACAGCCGCCACCGCTCCTCCTACTTTTACATCTCCTCTTGACGCTCAGGGCCGAACGACCAAGGACATCGAGCGCCGTGAGCAGCGGTGTCTTTCGAAGCGCGCTTTCCCGGTCGCCGCTCCGACGTTTTTCCGGGACCGGGAGTCCGGTTGCCACGGCTCCCCCCTCCCCCCGCCATTAACATACTTGCCGAGGCTTTCCCCTGCTATGACTTCACTTCCGGGCTGCGCACGCCCCCCCGTCCCCCGACCTCTGTGCGACCATACCCACCATACTCCTTCCTCCTCGCTCCCTAGATCCACCCGATATCCCCTCGCGCGGAATATCATTTGGATACATTAGCATACATTGGAAGGATGGGGCCGCGCTGTTATTTCAAGTAATTGCGCAACTCGTCCTCACCCAACCCCCGCAACCCAGCCACCACACCACCCCCCCACCAACCCCGCCCTCTGGCTTGCCAAGGAAGTACGGGCGGGAGTAACTGTTCATCGCGTTGGAATCGGCTGCCAAATGTACGACCGAGAGGAGGTTAGATCGTCCTGTGTTGTGCGATCCTTCCTGTTGTCGGGAAGCGAATAAAGAATAAAGGCGGCGGCGGCGGCGGTATAGGCGCTTCCTGTCGCACCGAGTAAACTCAGCTACTACGCGGTTTATTGATAATTACGAGGGCAACCTATAATATCTGCCCCCCTTCCCCTCCCGGGCCATATCAATCACATCGCACCACTGTGCCCGTAAGAATATTCATGAGTCGGTATTAATTAACAGGAGCGCCGAGGCTAGAGTAGCTAGCCGCTACTGGACTAAAAAGAGAGTGAGTGAGTGAGTGAGTGAATGAGTGAGTGAGTGAGAGAGAGAGAGAGAGAGAGAGAGAGAGATACTATTAAAGGAATCGGACCAAATCGACGGACGAGAAGCAAAACAAGAAGAGAAGCAGAGGTGCAATTTTACAAGCGAGTAAGCCACATAAATCAAGTTGCTCGAAACCAGATCGTCGCGGGGGAACGAGCTCCGCACTCTATCGCCCCCCCCTCACCCCTCTGCTTCACTCTATCTCACTCGAGCGCCTGCGCTCAACTCCCAGCAGGTGCTTCCGCGTTTTGTATCGTTTTCATTCCAAGGCCGCATGAATTGGACTGCCCCCATCGCTGGTTCCGAGACTACCGAATTTACGGTGCTTTTACGAGCAACAGGTCAATCGCCTCCCCCGCGCCGCTCTCCCTCGATCGCCCGAATCTTCCACTGGATGTAAATAACAGCGGACCCGTTTGGCCGGGCGGGCACCCTGACGCGAGCCCTACAAATTATCCTTTAATTATTTTCAACTGCTTGACAATTTTATCGGCACTGCGACTCGAACGTGACGACGACGACGACGACGAGGACGACGACGACGACAATGTCACGATTCGATTCCTTTGAAATGCAAATCCCTCGGCCAAACAAAGATGACTTTTATTCGCCAGCAGAGACGTTTACAACGTTATTCGTACATTGGAACAGTTCACGACTTAAGTGATTTAACGAGCTGGGATTTAATAATGAAAAGCTGGCCAGGTGCAATTAGGTGTATTTATAGCTGGAAATAAAAGTTAGCCGTTTGGCTTTTCGCGGAGCTTCCATTGAGTAAGAAGAGATTTCACGAGTTACGCAACGGACGTCCGAGCAATTATTTCTCAAACTCAATTTCAACGATAGACCTTGAGCACGTTAAGAGGAGATAAGAGGAGATAACGAACGAACAAACAAAAAAACAAAACAAAAAAAAATAAAATAAAATAAAAGGAAGGAATTATTGGTTATCTAGATCAGTGAAGAAAACTATTTGCCATTCCCACAAAAATGGTTGCACAATAAAAAGTGCCGTTGGGCAAGGAAGGAAAGCCGAGCGAGGCGAGTCAGGCTCGGTAAAAGAGCAGAAAAAAGAACGAAACGAAAAAGAAAAAGGGAGAGAGAGAGAGTGAGTGAGAGAGAGAGAGAGAGTGAGTGAGAGAGAAGTAGATGAAAAAAAGGTTAAAAGATGTCAGGTGCCCGAGGGAGTGTTCTCCTACCGCTCGGAGGGCTGATAGTGATGGAGGTCGGGGGATGGGGAGGGGGAGGGGAGGCGGGTGCAGGAAGCGCAGGTTTTCCCGGATAGCTATACAACCTAGGTTCATTAGGAATCACAGCTGCCACCGAGATTCCCATCTCGGCGCTGGGAGCTTAAGGTTAGGTCAGTCACCTTTGATCCGGGGCGCAGGGCCGCGGACTCTAGTGTCGCCCGAGAGGGATTACCTCATCGGCACTCAGGTAAATGAGCCCCGTCGGTGGCGTTCGACCGCCAGCCACCCGCCGAGAAACAATGCCTGCCCGATGAGGAGACTCTAGCGCTCCGAGCTTTCGCCCGATCCGTCTGGCCCATTCATGCCAGCTGGAAAAAGCGGGGCCCCGTAGCCGAAAGTCCCATGTGAGCGCCCGACTCGGCACCGTAGAACGAAAGCGGCTACGGTGCCCCTCCGTCTACCTGCTTACTACCACCGACTCCACCGCCGCTCCCCGAGCGAGCAGACGCACCTACGCACTGCGTGGGCCCAAGGGCCGCGCGGACGCACGTGACCGACGCCCAAAATTCCTCGGCAGATTAGGTTACGGAACCGCCTCTGCCTCTCTGCCACTCTGCCTCTCTCTCTCTCTCTCTCTCTCTCACTCTCTCTCGGACTCTTTGCCGCTCTGCCTTTCTGCCTCTTCCTCTACGGCTAGGCAGCAGCCTGACTCTCTGTATATTCACGTTAGCAAGACACTATGCCGGCCCAGTGGGATTGTCCGGTTCTGCCTGCGTGTCCGGCCAAAGTCCCCTCGGCAAGGTACGCACGTACGCACGCACGCACGCACGCACGCACGCAAACTTTTCTGGAGCTCGTCCGATGGGCATCATCGGGCCTCTCCTGCTAACGAATCGAACGGGCGCAGCCAGAGTCGGAGCAACGAGGATGCAACATATGCGTGCGCGCGTTTCCTCGTCAGGAGTAGTCGGTAGGGACAGTAGGGAGGCTCCCCGGTCGGTCTTATCGGTCGGACGATTGAGGAGTCGCGCGTCTCCCCGTCTGCTTCGAGACTCGTGCCCCCCTCCCCCCTCCGACGTCGGATTAGCTTGGCTAGGTAGCGGTCCCGAGCGGGGAAAATAAAGGACGCTCCGGGAACAAAACGTCGGCGGTGGTGGTTTGTGGGGGGGGGGGGCACGATGGAGGTGAGGTGTTAGTCGGGGCTCGGGAAGGCGGCGATAATCGACGGAAAGAGGCGCGGGGCAGTGGGTGCGGAGGAAGGATATTTTTGTTGTCGGGGCCGCGGGTTCCCATCGCCGTCCCCGGCACCGCTCGACTCCACGGCTAAGCGGAGCGACTTTGTTATGCTGATGGTGCGCGCTTTTGCCGCAAAACCGAGGAGGAACGGGAGCGCGTGAGAATCGCCCCGGGGAATTTACATGCGAGAGATGGGGCAATTGTCAGAGATTAGGAAGGTAGTAGCACGAGGCAAGGCGCGAGGGCGCGGGTTAGGAGGGCGGGAGAGAACGGCCGGTACGGTAGAGGGCCGAACTCGAGCCGCTCCTTCCGTCTCCCCCGATGCGCGAAATCGGACTTCTTTTAACCGAGCTGCGCTAACCTCGCCGTTCCTCCACCTCGACTCCGTGACATTATCGAGGCTCCGTCCCTCCCGTACCACCCGACAGCCGCCTAATGTCTTCGAGGATGTCTCGAGGAAGACCGGCTGCGAAAATTCTCAGCTCCCCGTTGCCAGCGCCAAATTACACCGTCGCGATTATAGGAATATAATTGACCGGAAGCGCCCTCCCACATGACCGACTCGACCCCTTTCCCTCCACTCGTTCTTTAGCACCTCATACACTCGAGACCGCTGTTTTGTTTACTCTTTTCATCCTCCTCCCCCGTCTCTCTCCCTTTCGATCCGTATTTTCGCTTCTTTCCACGCACAAAGGCTTGGAATTCTAATTCGATTATACATCCTCGTGCGAGCGCTCGCATGTCTGAAATAACGATCACGGGCATTTATAAAAATAATGGGCCGATAAACAAAATGGCCATCCCGACATTAGTCTTCTTACTCGACGCGCGGATTAAGGCTTAACGCTCGGTTTTAACGCTCCTTTGTCCGACTTTCTGAGGAGAGGACTCAAAGGGAAATTCGTTTTCGGCGAAAATCCCCTCGCAGGTGCACCGCGCGCGGGCGCGCGACTAGTCTTCCCCCAGCCCCTCCCGTGACCCCCTTCAACCATGACGTTTCACCGGCAGGTATTTTCTTAAAAGTCCCCCACCTACACGCCCGCACCCTCCCACCCGTTCGACCAACCGACTTGCCATCTTCTACCGACGAAGAAGAAGAAGAAGATGATGATGATGATGAAGAAGAAGAAGAAGAAGAAGAAAAATACTTTGTACTTTTACGTACTGAGGCGTACTCCCAAGCGTCTGCGGAGGACTCACTCCCATTCCGTCCCCCCACAAACCAGAGACACTCGACTATTCATCTTATTAGTGTCACTGGTTTGGAGCGCTGACCCCGGGATTGCAAGCACTTTACTACGGCTTGATAGTTTACAAAATCCAAGCGAGTCTCGTTGTTGAGAGAGGGAGAGGGAACTGATCCTGGGACTGCAGCTACGATATGCCCTCGTGGACCGAATCTTCGCACTTGTCGGTGCCTTTTTCTCATCCGAGAAGGAATGAACGAAGGACGAAGAGAAAAGATCATCGCGTTCTAGGAGATGAAGAAGAGTAAGAAAGAACGGCGGCACGTGTCCCTATCATAAAGACGCAAAAGACAATCGAGCCAGGAACAAGGAGTGTCGGCGAAAATAAGAGAGACCGTCGCAACGACTCCCTTAAACGAAATCGCGAGATGCATCAGAAGAGAGTCCAGAAGAAGAAGAAGAAGAAGAAGAAGAAGAAGAAGAAGTAGAAGAAAGGAAACGCCGCGACGGACTCGACTCTGCAAAGGGGGCAAAAAGGTCATGCAAAAGCGTGGGCATATATAGCTTCTCTGCGGAAGTCCCCAAAATATTGCCCGGGGCCATATGTGGATGGGTCCAAGTGCGCGCGCTCCAGCTTCCTGAAATCGAATCGAGTTCGCGCGAAATCCTCGACGACGCACGGCTAATTTTGGACCGAGCCGACTTCCGGGGCACCTTGTACGTCTGAGAGCCATTTCTCCTGTCCCAGACTGGATGTGGTCACGACGCTAATGTTCTCCAGAGAAGAGCTCCTCGGGTCATAACAATGGCCGGGACAGTGCCGCGGCCCGCTCCACCTCCGCGCCCGTAACCCGTGTCCGTCTCGTAAACGGCACAAGCAACAGGTGGTTTCGCTCGGAGGTTCGAGGACCGAGCCCGGCCAACCTATATCCTCCCCCCCCCTCCCCCTCCCAACCGCCTAAATCCCTGCCGTTTGTTTGCGGCTTCTTGTACCTACTGGTCGACTCGGGCCCGAAAGCCGGCACGTCGGTGCCGACGCATCTAATGATAAGGTCCCCGAGCCCCTACGCGCCGCAACCCTCCGAGCGGGGCCGCCCCACTCCGACAGCCGACCACATGGACGGAAGATGGACAAAAAAGCCGATAGGTAAAAGCTTAGAGCTCGCGTTGCGCATTTTAACGCGGCCTCGGCAGAGGTATTCGGACAAACATATAAATTAGCCTCGTAAGTAGTTATTTTCGTTTCGGCCACCTCCTCCATTATCCCCGCGTGTCATTATAATAAGCATTTGGAGCACACGAGCAGGCTCACGCTCTTCATACGTGTACCTACGTATGCATATATATATATATATATATATATAAAGGCGATCGGGGCATCAATAACAAGCTCGAGCTTTACTCGAGATTCAAAGTCGTAAAATATCGATTGTCTCGGTAATCTAAGGGAAACGCGAGTACGAGTGAAATTAAAAGCCTATAATAAATGTTGAGCCGAAAAGTCCTTTAGTTTATTATGGAGGATGCGAGGGGGTGGTAAGAGGACGGGTCATTTTTCAGGCTTTTTCATACCTCTCGGTGGTTTTTGCAATTGTAGTCGCGATACTTGAAATATCTCGAATTACAGGGGATTATTTATATGTCGGTCCCCGTCTCGCTCTCGGGGAGCATTACTTTGCCGGGAATTAAATAGCCGAGTTACGGTAGTTATTAACAATTTTTATTTCTATTAAAATAGTATAAATTTCGATGATAATGATAATGAGCGGCTCGGAGCGAGGTAGCGAATTTCATTTTAGATATAAGCGCAGAAAACACTTTTACGAAACTTTATTAAAATGCGTGACCCGGAGAACCGGAATCCTTTCCTTGTAAGTTATAATATAAATTCTTTGCGCAGGTAATAAAAATTAAAAAGTCTCTGCATATTAAATGAAGTGGTGCTGCTATCAAAGAAGTTACGACTACTGTAGATTAGATTAGGTATAAAAATAGCGTTTGGATTAGTTTTCAAATAAGCGGGCACCCACATCCATCTCTATCGCGAATTCTTATTATAAATTTTGCATGTTTTAAATATTTACTCAACTGTGTGTAGTATTTTGAAATACCTACTACATTTCTCAATAATCTATATTTTCCTTCTTTCCTTCGGCCACAGCCGCCGTAACTTTTATTATAATAATACATTTGTTCCCCACTACCCTATCCGCACCCCTCGTCCATATTACACAACTTATTATTATTTATTACTTATTATTGCTATTATTTCAATTGAAATCCATTCTTGTTCAACAATATTATATTCAATATATAAGGAGAATAATATTAAATAATAAATTACCTCGGTATCCATTAGTGCGATAAATATAAACGCAAGTGGAAATGGCAAATAAATCTATAGAAAGATGCATTTATTAGTGCAGACATAGTGCTCGAGAAAGGGTTATTTCAATGGAGGCAAATGCATAATTTAGCCTGCTATTTGCTACATTAAGCACATTAACTGCATTAACAACATTACACGTTGGGATTAAATAATTTCAATTAATTTGTCCGAGGCGTTAGTTAGTCCTCCTTCCTTTTTCTTATTGCTAAGCGCGCGCGTACGCGGATAAGTAATAATCTATGCAGGCTCGATCCAGCGCATTGGTGGAGATTAACAGCAAAATGCGCGAAAGAGCGGAATATTTCAGCAAGGTGTCACGAGATTTATTTTATGTCTTGTAAATATTAAATCTCGCCGCTCGGTTTAAGGTGGCAGGCCGTTGTTCAAGGTAGAGCCAGGTTTCATGGAGAATAAAATTAAAAATGCCAAATGGCTCCTCGGACTTGTAAGGATTTATAAGGAAAAAGGCTCCTTTGCTCACATGATTCTCGCTTTCTTTCCCCGGCTACCGTTACTCGCTATCGCTGCTCCCTTCTCCGCTGTCCTTCCGCGATTTAACATGAGCTCCTGAAATTAATTGCTCCCGTCCTCCCCACCCCCAACCACCTGCCCCACCTGCCCCTCCATCCCTCCATCCCTCCATCCCTCGCTCTCGGGCTATCTCCCGAGAGCCTTATCAATCCTTCTGTAAATTTATCTATTTGCGGAGCAGCGGCGATATTTCCATTAAGCCACGTTCAAGCCAAAGGGAGCGCGTGCGCACGCGAGAGAGGGGGGGTGAGGCGGTGAGGGGGAGAAAACGAGCGGTAGGATAATCCGCGTTTAATTTCGCGTTCCTGGGGGACGTTCCGCGGCGGAGTCGTTGAGGAGGCACGCCGCGTGGTTTTACCCGTTTCTCTCTTATCTGGGCAGCCCGAGAAACCCAAGAACTCTCGTATGTATAACTACGCTGCATTCGCGATTTAAATTTCTGGGCCGCGCTCCCGGGCCTTTTTTCCCCGGCTCGCGCGCCACGGCGAAGATTCCACTTACTAATAAGGACTGACAAAGAGGCGGGGAATTAAAATGCCGCTCGCGCTATATTTTTACCTCCTCCCCGCCGCCGCTGCCTCCGCTGCCGCCTGCGGCCCCTCTCTCCCCGTTGTTCGACCCTACCTCCGGTTTTTAAAAGAAGGTGACGGCTTTGCTGCGATAGGGTCGGTGAGCGGCGGCGGGGAGGGATTAATGTATACGAGCTTAGCACGTGAACGCGTAGCCGAGAAATTGTAAACGAACACGAACGACCGAGAGATAATACCCTCCCCTCGTTCCCGATGGCGGATAGAGATACAGAGTCGGTACCCTCGAGTACCCGCAGCCGACCAGCCGACCAGCCGACCAGCCGACCAGCCAACCGGCCGACCAGCCAACCGACCAACCGACCAGCGGGGGTGAGAACACGACAAAATAGACCGCACGTGATGTGTAACGCAAGCCAGACTCTGGCGCTCGCCATCCGAGAAAACGCGTCCCGTCCCCTACCGATCCGTCCCTGTCCATCGGTATTTTCAGGCCCGGTAATCAGAAGCCCCGAGTGCTCCCGATGGAAATCCCGGCTTCTCGGATTTTCAGCTCGATCCAGTCATACGGATATTTCACTCGAGCTGCGCCGACCCCAGCGGCCGCACGTCACTGTCGACTTCCTAATACCGTTCTTCGGCTCACGATCACACTCGATTTTACGATATCCTCCCTACCTCCCCCCTACCCCGCCCCTCAAACCCTACCGCCCGACCAGCTTCGCCATTCCTCATTCCACCTGAAAATTAATCCGGCTACGAAGGATCGCTTTTTTCAATTCTCCCCTAAAAACGACGACTCTCCGAATATCATTATAAACGTTAAGGCTGCCCCCCGCCCCGCCCGCTCTTTCCACCGATCCTTAAAATCACCGAGCCACCGTGACTTAATCGAGACTCTTCTTTTTGTTACAGGTAAGCTTGACTTTTACTTAAGCTTCCCCGTGCTCCTCAAGTGAGTATAACGATAATTGCGAAATATATCCTGGACTCGACTCCCCCCCCCTCTCGACGGGGGAAGGGGCTGGTCATTTATCTTTTCCGTCACAATACTGGCCTCGGTTATCTCGACAGAATGCGATCGAACGTTAATCGAGTGTGCGCGCATGCGTACTCGAAGCGGCTTAGGAGGAGGAGGAGGAGGAGAAGGAGGAGGAGGACGCGGAGGCGGAGGCTAACCGCGTGGTTCTCCGAGGAGACACATTGCCTTTAATCGGAGGCGAATTAAGCGTCCCCGAGGCTGAAACAAGACTCTAGCGACGATGTCCGCGCAGAGGGTTATCTGGGTAGGCGAAACATTGGTAGATGGTAAAGCAAGCCCCGGCTACGCTGTGGATGCATTACGAAGGCAGGATACGTAGGATGGACAGGAATCGTCGCCGGGGAAGCCCATGGTCCGTGGGAAGGCGGGGGGGACGGGTGGAAAAGCGTTGGAAAAGTGCCGGGTAAGCGCCGGCGGAGCGCAATCATCGGACTCGAACGGGCGCGAGCGAAGGTCAGCGGAGCGCCTCGGAGGCGGTGCTCGAGCGGTAACCAGGGCAGCGTAAGCGGGTCGAGAAGAGGAGCGCGCTCGCTCGCAGGAACTGGAAACTTCACTTTTTGTTCGCGCTCCGGCGTGCGCGTCGCCGTCGCCTGTCCCGCGGCTCGGGTAAGGCCTTGATGCGTGGCGAAGGCCTCGCGATGTTCAGCGAAGCTTCACACGACTCTGTAATCATGTCCGGTACCTCCCCCCTCCTCGGCGCCCCACCTCAGCCGACGCCATCGTCGCCGAGAGTCCCTGCCTGTCTGACTGCCTGCCGGCCTGCCTGACTGACTGCCTACCTACCTACCTACCTACCTACCTACCTACCTACCTACCTACCTACCTATCTACCTATCTACCTACCTACCAACCTACCTACCTACCTTGCCTATCCACCCGGGCCGCGACTACGCTTGCCCGCTCTTATCCCACCACCGCCCTCCCCAAGCCACCAGCTATCCATCTACAGCTGCGCTCTGTGGCCGCTCGCTCCTCTCATTATGACCCTCTCGTTCACGCTCGGTCTGCGGCTATTTTTCACCGCGCCGAGACCGCCCGAGGAAAACAATGGCGACGTCGCTTTTCTATCTCTATCTTGACTCTGTCTCTCATTCTCTCCGCCCGCCAATATTCGTCAAGTGTCGATTGACATTTCTCTACTATCATAATGGCGACCCGGCTAATTAGTCGCTCCTCGTTCCCAGGATAAAGAAGCCAACGTCTGACGGCCAATCCGAACCTCTCTCTCTCTCTCTCTCTCTCTCTCTCTCTCTCTCCCCCCTCACTCACTCACTTGCGCGAGTTTTTTCTCTTCTTTTCTTTTCTTCAAATTATTCCATTATTCGGATAGCGTCATTATATAAAGAGTCAAAGTCTATCATAATGGTTTGGTATTTTTATTTACGCCCCTCCCTGCCCCTTTACCCTGACTCCCACTGCCACCTACCCGTGACACTGTCCGACTTAAATCTTCTCGAGAGAAGCTTCGTTTTATCTCAGGTGTGGTCCAGCCCTTCTTACGCCGCGGCTCCTCTTTTATCGTCCGAACTTATTAACCGAAGGGCCGACGCCGCGTAACCGACGTCCATTCTTGTTCAGCGTTTTCGGTCAAAAAGCATTTTGCTCCTCCTCGATTACTATAATGCGTCGCGTAACGACGCGCTAATTATTTACTTCCGAACTCGCTGAGTGCAACGAAAACATGCGAAATTTAATCCTAAAATAAATTTCGCTACATTACATGTCACTTCGTTTTTCTAATTTTTAATCGCCTACTCCTCCTCCTCTTGATCCTCCTCCTCCTCTTGATCCTCCTCCTCCTCCGCTTGCTCCTCCTCTTGCTCCCCCGCCCCCGCCCGTACGTCACTCCATCCCCTTGAACAACGACGCACACGTCACTTAGCTGTATACCCTTTCCCTTTCCCTTTCACTTCCCCTTCTCCTCTCCCTTACCCTTCCCCTTCCTGACCCATTCTGACCGGTAAACATTTTTTTACTGCAAGTTTTTGACGATAATTGGCCTCACGTGTCATTCGCTACGGCACTTTTTATATGCTGCTGTTAAATTTAAATCTGTTTTTATGACGATTTTCGATAGCTTAATACATTTCCTCACATTATAACGCCACACAAAAGTATATACTCGCTTGGACGAGCGACTCCGATTTTTCTCGCGTGCGGCAAGCATTTAATATTATCCGTATCGTGTTTCTTCTTGTTTGAGCGAGGCCTTGAATATTCTTTCACATAATTTTTGTTAAACGACGTCATTATAATATAATATTTTGAGCGTATCTAGTCTCGTTACGACAAGTCGTTGCGAATTTCTTACCAGTCGACATTACATTTTATTACGATAATCATAATCACAACAACAACAACAACAACAACAACAACAACAACAACACCAATAATAATGATAATGATAATGATAATGATAATGATAATGATAATAATAATAATAATAATGATATTTATACCAATTTTGCCTGACTCGTACAAGCTTTATAATAAAATAATGCCCGTGTACTACACACGTTCGGAAGGCGTATTTTTAAAATTACAAGCTTCCTTTCGTGACTAGTTTCACGAAAGTTTTCTCTTTTTACTTCTGCTTAATTTGTTTTTTTTTTTTTTTTTTTTTTTTTTACTAAATTTCGTCGGGATTAAAATAAAAACAATCGGCAGCGCAAAAACAAGGTTGAAGGAACTGGTTTATTGTTAAAGAGCAACATTGTCAGAAATAGCGCTTAGAAAAAGAAACGCGAAAGATAAATAAGTACGCTCGCCTCCGTGTGGCTGACAAAAAATAAATTTAGTCGGGGAAAATGAGTCGATCGGAGCGTCGCCAAAATCAAGAGGCATATAACGTATGTAAACGCGTATGGGTGTATTAGTTCAACGCACTTGGCCTCTCTTAATATTTATAAATATTACGAATATTTTTCCATCCTCTCTCTTGTTTCTCGCTTCATTTGAATGCGACCGTTTAAATTAATTTCATCGTCGAGCTCCATATGCGATAATCTCGGAAGCGACTTTCAGCTTCGTCTTATGATTTACATACTCGTCGCACGAATAAGTCGAATAAGACGACGAGGGAGGAAGGGAACAGTGGAAAAAGGCTCGGGCAGCCGACTGAAATAGGTCGATGCGTGCAGGGGAGAAACTATTTAATAAACATGTTGCGCCCTTATAATTATTTATAATAGATATTGTCAGTGCAGGCAGGAAAAGCATTAGTATGAATACGTGTATACGTCGGAGTGAAAGGAATAGGAAATACGTATGTAAGAAGATTGACGATTGGCAGAGCGGCCGAAGACGTTCAATTATTTTGATTTTCTCGTTTTCTTAGGGAAATAATAGCGAAGGCAAAGGTAGGTATGCTGGCGGTAGGGTCGGTATTGGGTGTGTGGGTGTGTGGGTGGGGGGGGGGTTGGAGGGAGGAGGGAGGCATTGTAAAGCAGGTTCGGGGTTGTCGCAGTCCATCGAACGTCTCCACAGTCTTCTTCGTGAGAAATATCATCATCTCCATGCCGAGGAAGATTATTAAGCGCCGGTAATAATAAATCTGTTAGATTAATCGGAACATTCGTATTCAAGTAAAGCATAAACCATGCGGCTTTATCCTTGAATAGAAATAGAGCATTGTGAATTGGCGAAATTTACGATCGATTTAAGGATCATATAGTGGACGGTATACCGGAGAATATATAGCGGAGAACGCTGATGGCGATTTTCTAAAAGGAAAAGAAAAAAGAAAATGAAAAATGACGCGAATGAAATGTCCGGTATCAAAATTAAAGAATATAATTAACTCCGCGGAGATTCGCGATCGCTGAAAAACTGGTTCAAATGTTCGACTATCAAAGTTGAATAAAGTTAAGAAGGAGATTGGGAACCGGTTGAGCTCAAGTACCCGAAGACACACGAAGCAATTTTCGTATCCCGAGTATTATGGGGAGTGTCGTACGCGAAAACGTGAAATCCACTAACCGGAAACGAAACGACTCGTGTCGTACTAGGCATAATGCCGGCTATTCAGAGGACGACGTATACGAGCAGCATCGTATAAGCATCAGCATCAGCAGCAGCAACAGCGAGGATTTCTAAAGGAAAGAAAAAGGAAAAGGAGGCTCGCGATAACTGAGCTCCAAGCGTTTCATGGAAAAATCGAGAAAAGTGCCTGGGACATTTTCGTCGGGGAAAATACCCTTAAGGTATTATTAAAATTGCCAAGAGGCCTCTGTCGAGTTATTCAACTCGCTGATCGCCGTGGAACGGGGGGGGGGAGATCCGAGCGAGGATTCCGACTATTCCGGTTACTCCCCGCTCGCGGAAACGTCACTATTAGGTGAGCCTCGGCGAAGCCTCCTTGGACATGCAGTCTTACCGGTAAGCGAAAATCTAGTGGTCGACTCGAGGTATTTAAGGAATCCCGCGTAGATTTCTGCTGCTCGAGGGACGCGTTTTCGAGGATGAGTTAATTTTTCGTCCTTAAGGCTTTTCGACGAGGAAGAAAGGAAGGAAAGAAGGAGGTAGTATTATTGCCCCTCCTGATGGGCGCTAAATGAAATTTAAAGGCTGCGCTATGGAATAGCGATTGAATTGACACATATTTCTCGCGGAATATAACCGAGGTCGCCGGGACCTCGGAATGTCATGGGGCCGTTGAAGGTCGTTAAGCTGCCCCCTGTAATTTTTAAGAGCTGTAATTGCCGAGAACGTCACCGCATCGGTGCTATACCGGCCAAGGAGTCTAACACATAGATACAGAGCATATTCTAGAGAATACAGAGATCAAGAATGCTGCCGGTTAGAGATAGGTGGCGGGGTCGAGAGGGGGGCGCTCGGGAATACTGAGGGTGCGCAGCAGCAGCAGCAGCAGCAGGAGAAACAGCAACAGAGAGTAAGGCCTCAATCGTTGGAACTCGCCGAGGAATTAAGGTAAATTGTGAGGGGAGAGAAACAAAGGATGATGTCGTTGGGGTGGAGTCGCGGCGGCTATCGACATCTATCGCGTATATCGATAAGTGTAAGTGGGGTCGCGAGCGGTGGGTTGGGGGATGGAGGGGGAGGGGGGGGTAAGTCAGAGATATACGAGGCTCGGAGCTGGAATGCCGATGTAGTGGAGAGAAGAGCCTGGCCTGATTTTCCTGGCCGTGACCCAAGCGAACCCCGGCATTCGCGTGAGAGGCCACGACTCGACCTAGCCGTCGTTCGGGTACCCCCGTCCCCCTCCCCCTCTTCCCGCCATCAGCAACAATAGCAGCACCGGCACCGCTGCCAGCTCACCTCCGTCTACTCCCGACGCTCCCTCCACCCCGGCCATCGAGCCGACTCGAGCCACAAGCCAAGCACAATGAGCCGGAACAGCGCGCGATCCTAAAGGTGCCGCCGACGTGGCCGAGCGCGCCCTTCCCTCCCGGGCCGTTTCGACTTTCCTTGGCCACCTTTGACCAAGGCGACGGCGGCCCGGCCCTCCAGCGGCGTCTCTAACAGGTGGATGACGTCAGGCCCGCAGGGCGCCCGACGAATCCTCCGTCCTCGCTCCCTCCCTCTCCTCCCCCCCTCTCTCTCTCTCTCTCTCTCTCTCTCTCTCTCTTCTCTCACCGATCCTGCTCTCACCTGGCCATGTACCATCGCCAGGAGGTCCCCCAATAACCCCGTCGTCGACCCCGATCGACATCGCTACACCCCCGCCCTGACCCCGACCTCTCTCGCCTCTTACGTCCCGTCGAGCGCCTCTCTGTGGCTGAGTGGATTTTTCTGGCCACTTCGCGCAAACCTGATTTTTAAATACGGGCTACGACTACCGGCCGTCGGAGACTCGCTCACCTCCTTGCACGGAAATCCCCGATGAGATCGGCCGACCGAGTCGCACGAGAAACTCCTCCCACCCGCTCTTGGCTTATGGCTCTTCGAAATCATCGTTGAGAAGCAAGGGTGCACTAGGCCGTGCGTATCTCTCGCTCTCGCTCTCCCGTTACCGTCTCTTATTATCCGGATGCAGTAACGCGGAGGAATGTCCAGGCCTCCTTTCATCCGGAGAAGCCCGGTTGGGGGCGGGGGGGGGCTGCCTCGCTGACCTCCGAGGCCAGATTCACCAGATCCGGCCTTGCATTAATTTCGTCTCTTGATGATCCAAGGGCCACGACGGACCCTCTCTTATCCCACCTCCGCCGAGATCGATCTCAACGACTGCTCCGAAAATTAAAGAGAAAATTAAAGAGAAAGTAGGTAGCCCGCCACTCTTACTTTCGTCGGACGAAAAAAGGTTATAATAACAATGATGCTGAAAAGTCGGATCCTGTTGGGGAAATGGGCCAAACGCTGGGGAACTTTCCTTGGAAAAGTATTTATTTTAACACCTTTTTTGTTTTTGGTTTTTTTTGTTTGTTTTGTTTTGTTTCATAAAAATCAGAAAAAACGAAATCGTGTCCGCCTTCTATCTGCCTATAATCCCCCCCCCTCGCTCCTGACCCCGTCCCGATGATTTTCTCGTGGCATTGGTCGAGCCGAGCAAAAGAAACGAATACCGAAGATACTTTCATTGCTCGAGCTGCATTATTTTAGTCGAGAAGAAGAAGAAGGGCGTGGGAGGGGGTGAGGAGGAAGGAGAGTATGCAGAGCGAACGTATAAGGGAATGCGCGGTAGCTGTAAATCGAGGCCGACAATAGAGAGAGGATTATTATCTCTCTAAAAGGTAAAAGTGCTAGGGTGGGTCGGGCAGGCTCGTCAATGTGCAATGTGCGCTCCCCGCCTCCCTCCCCCCGCCCACCCCTTCCCATTCCCCTCGCCGTCATTCTCCCCATGCCGAATAATGATTCTGCCGAAGGCTTATTTACGCCACGTACGGCGGTGAGATAAGCGGTTCGGCGAGGTGATGTACGTAGCGCAGAGCCGTAAGCTATCGTAAATTGATCGATCAAGCCTGCTTAAAGGATATTTGCAGAAAGAAAGAGGCACGATATGAAAGGTAAGAGAAGGGCTTTGTGTCGGTCCGGTCGCGAAGAAGAGCGCATTGTAAAAGTCCATTCCAGGGCCGTGTTTGCGAGCCGGGCTCGAGAAAAAGGAAAAATAATTAATACACGGGGTGTCCGAGTTGGGTGTGGGTAAAGGCAAGGATCCCTCGGCCTTTGAACTGGATGTCATCTGTGGATAAAACCAGTTTACTCGGCCGAGGCGAGTCCCATCGGTGTATCGCTTCGTGTATTGGCCACGAAAGAGAGAAAGAAAGTAAATAAGCGCTCGAAGGAGCGTCCGGCGAGGTGATTTTTAAAGAAAGCCACTCCCGATCGATCTCTGTGATCTCTGTGGACTAATACCGCTGCTGATGCTGATGCTGCTGCTGCTGCTGCTGCCGCCACTGACGTTATGCGCCCTCGACGTATCGAGAGAGTTCTATTTTTTATGGGGCTCCGTGTAATCCAGGCCGTGCAATGGTTTAATAGCTGGCTCGGTGCAGCAAAGCCCAGTTAAAGAGAAGGCGAAGGAGAAGGATTGCGTTGCGGTAAGGGCGGGGAGGGCGGCACGGACGGCCGGAGAAGGGGGCAGAACGAGTGGAAGGCTAAAGGGAACGGGCAGGGGAATTCAATAGAAAAGAAACTAAAGAATGAGGTATGTAAAGGGGGAAGGAGCCAGAGAAGGAGAAACAGGATCGGTAACGCGGGTACAGCATCCTCGGAGGCAACGGTGGGAGATGCTTTTATCGCAAATGGACTCTGAGCATCGAAGATTTATAAAATATCGATCTACGGCGAGGCGAGTCGCGGGATTCTGCAACAGAGCATTGGATTTTAAGCTAAATTTGTTGGGGATCGTAGCCTCAACCCCCCCCCCCCCCACCTGTCCTACCACTCCTCAAGCCCCGGCCATCGAAATCTGTTAGGAAGAGCGGGAGGAGCAACAATGTTAATCGACGAGGGCGAACTCATTCCTTGAATCGACGAGTTTTATCGGAGCCAGAGAAGTGAGAGTCGTTCCGGCGCTCTGATGTAAGACTCGGAAAGAAAATAATAGCTGTCGGGCGGTTGGGGGGCTGCGAGGGGAGTCCCACCATTGCGCTTGCTAGTTGCAATGGGAGGGAGAGACGCACGGAGAGAGAGAGAGAGAGAGAGGAGAGGGAGAGAGGGAGGGGAGGACAGAATAGAACCCGCGAGGTCTCCGTGTCATTAACTCGCGAGCGAAGGCACTCGCGCTAAAAAAAAAAAAAAAAAAAAAAAAAAAAAAAAAAAAAAAAAAAAAAAAAAATAAGAAGCACTTTAAACTTGTCCCGCATCCGGATACCCTCTACTCCGTAGTAGTGGAGGACGAGGAGGTAGGGAGAGGTATGAGGAGGGGAACGAGTTGTGCGTTCATTTCCTAAATGAAATTCGCTCGTAATCGAACGGAATTCTTTTTAGTACGAGCGCGTCCGGAGGAGATACGTTTGCCAAGAGGTGCGTGAGCGGTTGCACGTAAATACGTTGCTCGATTAAAGAGGCCGTTCCAGTGTCCGCGCCACTAGCTTACTTCCCACATCGACTTTTCCGCTCGCACATCGATATCGGCTGGCGGCGGTCGCCGCAGTCGTAGTGGAGGAGCCGCGGCGAAAGTCGAAAGCCAAAGCGAGTCGGCGAGAGGTGTCGTCGTCGTCGTCGTCGTCGTCGTCATCGTCGTGCATTCGACGAAAAGGAACGAAAGAAAATCGGTGATTTAAGGAATGAATGGCGGGTAGGAGGTCGAGGGGCGCCAGGGGAGAAACGAAGAGAGAGCGAGAGAGAGAAAGAGAGAGAGAGAGAGCGTGAGAGGAGAACAGAGAGTGGGTGGGGCGTGCACTATCAAGCGGATCCGTCGCCCCCTCCTCCCCCGACTCTCGCGCTCGCTGCTGCACACCTCATCTCTCTTTCGTTCCGTCTTTACTCTCTCCTGCGACTCCCGATGTTCCCCTTCCACCCTCCCCCAAAGCCCCACTCCCAACGCCAACGCCATCGCCGCCTCTACCACCAACGCATACACCGAGAGCGCATCTTTCCATCTATCTCTGTCCGCTCGGCCTAGCTAACCTGCTGCTGGTGGCTCTGCGCCCGTGTACTACGGATCGAGAGCCTCCGCTGCTGCTGCTGCTGCTGCTGCTGCTGCTGCTGCTGCTGTGTTACTGCTGCTGCTCCCGTCGACTCTAGTCGTACTTGTAGTAGTAGTAGTAGTAGTAGTAGTAGTAGTAGTAGTACTAGTAGTAGTAGTGTAGTAACTGATAGTCGTGTTGTGGCGACGGCGTCGATAACGTTGGTAGTGGTGGCAATACTAGTACTGCTAGTAATACTAGAGTAGTAGCCGACTTAGTATTAGTAGCGGTAGTGGTAGTGGTGGTGGTGGTGGAGGTAGTGGTGGTGGCAGCGACGGCGGTGGTGGTGGTGGCGGTGGCGGCGGCATAGTCCCCCCTCCCCTTTTACCGTCGGCACGCGGAGAAGTGGAAGAGTCCGCGTTCCTTACTCGAGCCCTCTCTCTCTCTCTCTCTCTCTCTCTCTCTCTCTTTCTCTCTGTCTCTCTCTCGCTCACCCGGGGCGTCCCGGGCCTGCGCGACGAAGAGCGGAACGAGGAGCGCTGAGAGTCAGTGTGTCGCGCTCAGTCAGTGACGAGCCGCGCTCGCGAAAGCTTCGCGCCTCAAATTTAGAGCCGTGGGCCATCTATCGCGGCCCCGTTCTCTGGTCCTTCCGCGGGCCTCCCCCGGAGAAAAACAACCTCCACCAGTCCGGGTAGCGGTGTCTCTCCACCAAGAGAGAAATAGAGAGAGAGAGAGAGAGAGAGAGAGAGACGGGTGAGATAGACATAGCCGTCGTCAGCGTCTTGATTCGCCCCCCCCGCCCGCCTGCTCGCCCACCTACCGTCAAGAGCCACTTCATCCGAACTCGCGGAGTGCGCGCCCCGGAGCCTCCAAGGCCCCGACGGCCCACCCAACTGTCATGTTCTTTCCGCGCTTCGACGCCGCGATCTTTCTCGCGCGGCATTTTCGTGGCGCCCACGCAACCGGCAGCTCCTCCCGGATGAAATACCTGGCCTGCGGGAGCGAGGCCGACCTTTGAGGGCCCCGGGACAAGCGCCGCCGAGGGCCCGGGCCTCTGCCGACGAAGCCTCCACTGCATAAGTCAAGCGAAGTGAGAAACGTCGACTGACCTGGATTGTTACTACTACTACTACTACTACTGCTATTATCATTATTATAATTATAGTTGTTGTTGTTGTTGTTGTTGTTATTATTGTTGTTGTGCTGGGCGACATTATATCTCGGGTGAAAAGCTCGAGCGGCTGCGTGTAATATTTTTCACTCCAGTCTCTCTCCCTCTCTCTATATCCCTCTCTCTATCTCTCTCTCTCTCTCTCTCTCTCTTACATTCATACTCGTTTGTGCTCGAGTCCCCGTTGACAGTGCGTGCGTGCGTGCGTGCATTCGTTGGTGGGTGCGCGCGTGAGAGAACCGGAGATCCAGAGAAGCGGACGAAGAGGGAAAAGGAGGGAGAAGCGCCCGGACGAAATATATAGTCACGGGCGTGCGTTCCCTTTTACGCGATCGTGACCCCGTTTCTCCTCGATGACCGACACTGCGAGAGCGCCGAGCACTGGCAGTGCGTCGATGGCCGACTAGCGCCATCCGAGACTCCGCTCTCGCCCTCACTCTCACGGCCTCGTCTTTTCGCTTCCTCCTGGCTGGGATCCCTGTCAACCGCCCGCCCGTCCGCCCGCCCGCCCCTCCACCACGAGAGATTGCCAGCGGAGCGAGAGCAACGATATCTACCGAGAGAGTAAGAGCACCAGCAGCGGCACCACCACCAGCAGCAGCAGCAGCACCACCAGCACCAGCACCAGCAGCGGCAGCAGTAACTTATCAAGGTCAAGGAGAGAGGAGGAAGAGAACGGTCGCCCGGCTCAGGCCGTCAAGGCCAGCCACAAAGCCGTTGAACGAAGTCGCATCGCGGTCCCGGCAGATAAGCCGCGCTTGAAAACAAGCGGAACGCATCCGGTACTTTGTTGGGCCACGCGAGCCTCCCGGGTGTGAAGTATACCTTTACATACATACATACATACATACATACATACATACATACATACATACATACATACAGTCAGTGAATATACGTCCGTGCGCGTGCGTGCGTGTGTATATATATATATATACATATAAAAATATATATTATATATATATATATATATATATATATATATATATATACAGATAGAGTGAGAGGAAGGAGTCGAGCTGAAGGATCTCTGAGGGAGAGTCCGAGTGAAATTGGACTGGAAGGATTTTGCCCCAGGGTGGAAGTTATAACAGCTGTGGACCTGGCGAAGGGCGGGGGCCGGGTGGCGGTGGGGGGCCCCGGCGTAGCCGGGGGCGGCCTCCATCTAGTGGGCTCAGCGGCGGCGGCGATGCTCCAGACGATGCAGCCGCGTGTCCCGGTGGCCGGTGTCAAGCGCCGCTGGGGCGGCAGACCGGTCTCCGGGGCTGTAGGCGCCCTCCAGGAGTCGAGCTCCGAGGTCTCGAGCAGCGGTGTTTTATCGCCTCCGCCGCCCCCGCCCCATTACCAGCCGGCGACGCCGGAGAGCGCCGGGGCAACCCGGACCGCCGAGGACGCCCAGCTCTGGGACCTGGACCTCCACTCGAGGGCCGGACACCACACGACCCTCGTACCGGCGAGCACGACCACCACCAACCTCGTCATGGCAGCCGGACACGAGTCCTCCTCGCCCTGTCCCACCCTCATCGAAGGTACGACCTTACCGCAGAGAATCCAATAACAATAATCGCGCATACACGCCCACGAACATACCCCAACAACACACGGCGACCCGTCGCCACGAGCAGCCGACGCACCTGCATTTATATAGACTTGGCGTCCGTAGTACCGAAGCGAATTTATCGAGCGGATTAAAGCTCGACCTCCGATCCGACTATTGGCTTAAGCCACAATTGCCGCTTTATCTGGAATTCTGATAATTAACCCGCCTCGTCAAAATTGAGGAAATATCGAGCGAGCGAGCGCAGGGAGCAGCCGCAGCCAACTCATACTTCATCGATGCGTATCTTTGGCAATCTCTGTTGACATTATTACCGCGGTCTGCAGTAAACCCAGCCCCGCCACCCCCGTCCCCGCTCACCCGCTCATTTCCTCCTCAAACGTCGAGCACTCGTATTCACCTCTATTTCCATCCGGATACCGATCGCGCTTTAAATTTTTTCTATTTTTTATTTTTATTTTTATTTTTTTTTTTTTCATATATTTTTTTTTCTTTTTGCCCCCTCCTTGCCCCATATTTTCACCGCCACTTTTCTCCTCTACTTTTCTCTTTATCGCTTGACAGTTTTACGGCCGAGGTATTGCCAGGCACTGCTGCGCTCGCTCCTTTACGTCACGTGTAATGCAATCGTAATGAACTCTTGAAGTACCAATCGGCTTAATGAGCGATTTCCCGGCGCGGCCGGCCCAATGCAATGCACAAACGTTAGAGCCAGCGAACGGAAAATAATATTCAATAAAACGACGTAGAGAATAAAGCGAAGTTTATTGCTCCTCTCGGAGCTTAGTGCTGCTTAGAGTGAATTTCAGCCGGTGCGGGCTCGCTCGCCATCCACCACCACCACCACCACCCCTCCCCGCCCCCTCCTCCTCCTCCCCCTCTTCCTCTTCCACGCCGGCTCTTCGTCTTCTTTCCCATATATTTTCGAGAGCCGGCCTATTGTAAACAGTGTTAAACAACACGTATGTTTCTGCCGCAATTGTTTAGGGCGCGAGGCGTTCGTTGATTCATCGGTGAAAAAAAAAAGAAAAATAAATAATAGGAATCGCTCGCTGGCTAGTTTTAATGAGCTTGTGATTATTCATAGGATTCAGTGGCGTTAGGGGAATTGCGTGTTAATTTACATGCGCTTATGAGACCCAGGATTTATCGCACGGAATACTTACGAACGAGCGAGCGACTTACGAACGTACGCGCGTACTTACGTAGAGCGAGATTCGTTTAAGCGCAACGCTGGCTTTTCGTAGTAAAGTGGGCTTTTTGCCTCCGACTGTGGAAATTAATATCGGAATGATTTCGAATTGTGGTTGCTCCGACTGCGGAGTGAAGGCACGCGCGCGAGTATACCCGACGTGCTAGAGCTTGCTTTATGATTTTCGATATAGTTAAACGGGCACAACTAGCGGTACATCCAGGCTAGGGACGCCGTTCGAGTTATGCTATATTTTAAATTATCTACGATACCGCGTCCGGGATCCGCGGGAATCGATTTTCAATTTATGTTTACGAGCCGGTCTCCGATACCCTAAACAATAATTCCTCCACCTCTCCCTACCCCCATACCCCCCTCCCCCTCCACCTCCTGCCGCGCTTATTTATTAATCGACGATAGATAACGTGAGCGAAGTTGACAAATGTAAGAAGGCGACGTTTTTTTTGAGTTTTTTAAGAGATGATATGCGTATTAGCGACTTGGACTGTATTACGTACGGATGATTGAAAAGTTATGGAGCTCGGCGCGTAATGCATCGTACTCTGGATTTCCGTCAGTCGGAAGGTCGGCGTAGGTGCAGCGACGAAAGTGAAATTAACTCCCCCATCGAGAGGATAATGGCCGCAGTGAACTCCGTGCTCGGTAGGTAGGTAGGTAGGTAGGTAGGTAGGTAGGTAGGTAGGTAGGTGGGTAGGGAGATAGGTAAGGAGGGGGGGGGCTCCAGTGGTTCGTTGGAAAAACCCGCTCGGAGCACTTGACGGTATCGAGGAATTTTTAGTGGACGCGTCGAAACGGCCACTTTCTCTATTTTTCCCTTGGACTGTGCTTCCTATCTCGCGTGTATACACCAGAAAACGATAACATTGTGTCTGGTCTCGTGCTCATTAACCCAGTTTTTATACTCCTCCCTCCTCTCCACTATCGGCCCATCATTATGTCAATGACTGTAAAAAACGATGGTAGCAGCGACGATCAATTAAAGCATCCCCAACGTCCAGACGGCTGGAAATAAAATAATCCCCTTATTAATAGCCCCGAATCAATATAGAGCAGCTCCGTGCACGCATACGTGTACGCGCGCGCGCGCAACACGTATACGCGTATTATGTTGGTTAACGCAATTACGGCAATCCGAAAGATTAATCGGTGGCATTGTCAAATTATATTTCGGCATAACGTGCCTGGAGTTCACGTACGGCCGTGCGTGGATGCGTGGGTGCGTGTGTACGCCTGTGAGCGAGGGCTTTGGCATACAATACAACATAACTTGATGAACCGACTGATTAATGACTAAAATTCTCCCAGTTAGGCTAACCTTGAAATAACGAGGAGCTTAGAGTTACGGCGATAACTCAGCGCGTCTGCGTTTTTCGCAAGAAGACCGCTCTCGCGGAAATCCACATAATTCCCGGCTCTGCGGGCTTTTTCTCTTCTTCGCCTTCTCGGATCGCGTACTCACGTCCTACGAAAGGAGCGCGTCAATTTGTTTGAGCGATGTATGACAAGGCGCGCTTGGCTGAAAAAAAATCAGCTGTGCGTACGCATATATGTAACGAGCTGCAAATGGGTAAGCGAGCCAGAAGAAGAACAAGAAGATGAAGAAAAAGAAAAAGAAAAAGAAGAAGAGCGGATGAGCGAGTGGGGGGATCGAGTGACTCGGAGTCTCTCTCTCTCTCACTCTCTCTCTCTCTCTCTCTCTCTCTCTCTCTCTCTCTCTCTCTTTTATGTGCGTGTCTGCGCGCCTGAGTGCGAGGAAGAAGCAGAGCGAGGCTAAGGAAAAAGAGGAAGGAGTTGGAGGGAGAGGAGAAAGACAGAGAGAGTGAGCGAGAGAGAGAGCGGGCGGGAGGGAAAGGGAAACGAGAGGAACGCGCAGTCAGCCATTTTTAAAGGCCTCTCGGAACGGCGGCGGTGACCTAACCTCCATGATCTCGACAATATGGTCACGTACTTATGTGTGGGTATTACGGATTTAGTACACGTGTACTAAGAGACGATGCGTTTAATACAGGCAGACGGGCGGAGGGACACGCAGGCTATCAGACGGACGGACGGACGGACGGACAGACAGACAGACAGACAGACAAGACAGACAGATAGACAGGCCGACATAGAGACAGGAAAAAGCCGTCGCATTTTGCAGCTATCGAAGCGAGGAATCATGTTGTTACGCATCGACGCTGCGAGCGGTCACGCTTTGAGAATTATTTTAGCGAAGGAACGTAACCGATGGGTCTTTCCTATTACATAAATATACTATTATTCTTTCGCTTAACAATCCTTTTAAGATTTGCCGACACACTCCAATAATGCGCTTTTTCTCTTCCACGTCAACATGCAGCAGAATGCCCAACTCAACGATAAAATTAATCGTTTTGATTTATTTCTCCTTGTTGCCGGCCTCCTCGTCGTCTCCAGCTCGTCCGCCTTCTCCGCCCTCTTATTATTAATATTTCTAACTTTTCCATACTATTTATTCTTGTCATTGGTGCATTCTATACTCTTAACTCAACAAAAAACCCAATTGTTATTAAAAGCAGAGAACTAAATTCCTTCTTATGCGTACAATCGTGTGTTTTTTTTGTTGTTGTTCCCCCATTGGTCTCATCGGGTGATCATTAACATATACTAATTAAAAGTTTAAATGTCATCGATTACCACGAGGCCTGAGCGTCTACGAGTCCGCGGAAATATATATATATATATTTATATTAAGAGCGGCTGCTTATCATCGAAGGCAATTGATTAAAAATGCAGCAATAGCGATGCACGCATATCGTGGCATTTTAAGTATTGCGTTCTTTCCTTCTTTTAATCCGCGTTGTTGAAAGTGCTTTAACAAGGTCAAGCGTAAGAACTGGACTGAGAAGCACTTAAGGAGATAAAGGCAGAGCGTGAAAAATGAAAATTTAAAGTAACCCGCGGCGTCGCTCGGTCTCGACGGGGAGAGGGGCCCGGACCAAGGGTGGGGACACAGAACGCGGGAGAGCGTTAAAGCGCCCAGCTCGTGTGCGTTGGAGAAAGACAGACAGACAGACAGAGAGAGAGAGAGAGAGAGAGAGAGAGAGAGAGAGAGAGAGAGAGAGACAGAGTGGGAGGCGGGTCGAGTACTCCACTTCCGATGAAAATATAGGCCTCCGCACGGAGCGTTCACTTTGGCTCACGCGAACCGAGTCGGAGGTGGAGACCGAGTGTCACGTGACAGTGGCATCCTCACTGACCTCGGCCACGAGAAGAGCGAAGCGCCCGAGGCTCCGGATCAGCGGTTAGCTTAAAGGAAAAGTCGAGTACCGTCGCCGTCGCCGTCGTCGTCATAACGATCATCGTAAAACGGGCTCGAGCTCGAGCTCTCTGACATTGAGCGCGAAAAGTCTAGCGAAGGCCAACGATCGGGCTTTATCGGGAGCTCGACATAGCCTCCCCACCTCGTAGGCATAACGCGGAGCATTATTATCACGAAAGCCGAAACTGCTAATCTGCCGGGCGAGCCGATAAGGCGGATGAATAAGTTGGCGCAAAACGTTGGCCCGACCACTTCAGAGATTTCCTCTCTCCATTGTTTATTTCATTGCCGCGCGGGCGACCCCTCCTGGCCGGGTCCCGACCTTGGGGGCCACGTGCGCAGCCCCGCGAGCTTTTGTCCGCCCGGACGTCGGCTTTAACTTGAGCCGCGCGAGATAAGCCATCCTGGGGTTCCGGAAACGGAGGAAATCGCTCCCGAGAAAAACGATACCCTACCTCGGACCGCTGATCCCAAGGCCGGGGGACCGAGCCGGTCTACCTGACTAGGCGTCCTCCCCGCCTAGGATTACGTCGCTTCATCGAAAAATCCAGTCGCGAAGGAGGAAATTAAAGGGAAAGAGGGAAAGGGAGAACGAGGGGTCGGAGCCGGCTCGCGCCAAGAATAATAAAACCGACTCGACACAATGTCCGGCTGTTTGTGTCTCACACGTGTACGCCTATGTGAGAATAATCACCGTCGTCGTCGTCGTCGTCGTCGTCGTCGTCGTCGTCGTCGCAGTCGCAGTCGCAGTCGGTGTATTACTGCTGTTGCTGCTGTTGCTGCTGCTGCTGCTGCTGCTGCTGCTGCTGCCACTGTCATTGCCGCCGCCTACGCCGCCGCTGACGCGCACATTTTTCAGCTTCGCGAGCGGTAAACGTCGCAGTTCCGCACTCGGCACGTTCACCGCCTCCGCCGCGGACGTGTAACGCGCGCGTGCACACCAACACCGGGAGACGCTATTTAGATGGCCACGTATACGCGCCCGACAACACAATATAGTATCAGCGCGAGCCAAGTCTGACGCTTATCTAATCGATACTTCCAAGGAATGAGCGGAACTCGCGTTACTTTGACTCGGCCGGTCGTCCTCTGCCCTCCCGGCGCACTTCGTCCTCATGTCCCTTACGCGGGCGCCGTCGAGCGCGACCCTCGCCATCCTCCCCCTCCCCCTCCCCCACGCTAACTCGCCTCAGGGCAGCGCTCCTCGGGTCCCGACGCCCTCCTCCTCCTCCGGCCCGTGTCCTTCAATGAAAATACAATGAAACGGGCGCCTCCGTCCTTGGCGTTCGCATCCTTTCCCGATCCCAGGGCGACTTCTAACCGACTTTTAAAACCTTCTTTTACTGCCTTTATTTTCGTTGGCTACAAGCGATGTTGGCCGATGGCGCTCGCCGCTTTTATTTTCGATACAGATTTTTCAACATCTTCGGCTCTCTCTCTCTCTCTCTCTCTCTCTCACTCACTCACTCTTCTTCTTATATATATATATATATATATATATCGCCAAGCCAATTTATTATTATTGTCATTATTGTCATTATTGTTATTATTAATATTAATATTGATATTATTATTATTTCGATGTTTGTCAAGTGTAATCTATTGTTTCGAGCCTGAGCTCAATCTATTGACCAAATGACGAATCCTATTAAATCACTCGAAAGTTCGATAACTTTCCTTATCTCGCTCCTAAGCGTAAAATTGCCTCCACCGTGGCCCCTCCGGCCCCGCCCCTTACCCTATCGAGCCGCCGAAATTCTGCATTCTGCACCTCCGTGAGCCATCCGAGCGGCCTCTAATTTTCTTTAACGACTCTGCCTTGCTCAATAATTACCAGTACGATCGACCTTTACAAAACCTTTACGAGCCACCAAATAATCATTGCCTCGGCATTATATAAAGGAACGTGTTTCAAAATTAATGAATATTTACGAGCGTCATTCGGTTAGAGCCGAATTGTAAGCCCGCGAGCCGACACAGTCCTCTACCCTATTACTGCAGCTCAATGCTAATCTCGCGAAGACTTGACTCATTTTTTTTTTTTTTTTTTTTTTTTTTTTTTTTTCATCCCTAGATCATTGTTGCTATCAGTAGCCGACCGAGCGACCTATCGTCGATCCTAAACAATCCATTTCAAAGTTTATCAACTCTCGTAAATATAAAGCTCGAGCACCAAATCATTCCACATGCAATGTGCCTCATGCCGTGGCAGACAATGAAAAATTACTATTACTAAAACGTAATTCATTTGAATTATTCGAACAAAAAGTCCTGGATATTGCCGATAAGTAATGCCATTAAATATTGTTCTTCCTACTTCGGATGCACGCTAATCTCAAGATTATATTGTACGAATGAATGTAAACATTTTTATACCTTAATTCTTTTATATATATATATATACATTTTATTTTTTATTTTTTATTTTTTTTTTTCAATAAAATAAAAACGATAAAATTTAACAATATTTATATGAATTTAAATTGTAAAGTTTTAAGAAACTGGAAAGCGGAGAGAGAGAGAGAGAGAGAGAGAGAGAGAGCGAGAGACTAAAGATAAATATTGAATATCGATACTGTAATTAATTCTGTTTATTCTATTATGACAACGAGCACCGAATACGTATGTCAATCTTTAGTTGACAATTACTCATAGTTTTGGCTTACATAAGATATTGAAAACTGGAGGAAAGGTAAATTTACATCCGAATTATTGTGAAAGAAACGTTCAGGGTCAATCGCTCGCTCTTGTAATTGTTGCCGAGTATAATTAGATGTGTTAGAAATTTGTTTAGAGCCCGGGGAGTTCGGGGTATTCGTTGGAACGCTTATCGCAATGACTCTCGTAAAACAAAAAAAAGAAGAAAAAAAGAAAAAAAAAGATTAAATCAGATTAAATGTATTTTTAATATTGCATCAGAGAGGTGATAAAGCGATTAGTATTTTGCAGTCGAATAAAAACAATAAGTAATTATTAGAATTATAACTCCGGGAGTAGTAGCAGCGTAACTGTACTTTGCCTCTATAGGCTTTACTGTTAGAAATAGGTATTTTTAATATATTGCTTTGGCTTTCCGATGTATTTCCTCGGAATTAGGAGCGGAGTGACGATCCGTCGAGGCGTCCGTCCGCATCGCATCTCGTCAGTTCGAACTAATTATCAGGGAGTTATTAAATGGCTAGTCGCTCGGTCGCTCGGTCGCTCGTTCGCTCGGTCGCGTTCACTGCGCCAAGGAGTCAAGTATTTCTCAAGGTCCCGCTGCGTAATTTGCCTCTCGCGAAATAAACGTCCTATTGTTACACTGCGCGCACCCTGCGTACCATTTATTTCTGATCAATGATGCAGTGTTTGGATTTTATTGACGTCACGTCGTCGATGCAAAACGATTATGTCGTGTGAAGGTGGCGCCACACCCTTGCCGCACACGTCAACGCGTACTCTCACTCTTTCCGTGTTCTCTCTCTCTCTCTCTCTCTCTTTTCTCTCTCTTTCTCTCTCTTTCTCTCTCAGTTCTCTCTCTATACGCTTTCTCTATCTACGTAAGAGCGTCGCGCTATCCTCCTTCCCTTCGACAATCAATCTTAAAAGCGAGTTACATCCGTTAGCGAATGATGAACGTACGAGTAAAAGTTGGTTTCGTTTATATAAGCGAGTGTGAAAATGATCTGAAAAATAAACCGGAGCTTGTGCTAAAAGTCAGGAAAATCGCTTGGTAATGGTAATACATAACGGTTAAAAACAACGACAGTTACAAATGAGATCATAATTTCTTGGGGTTTACTATTGAATAATTTTAAATTGAATAATCATTTGCAATGGCATTGACACAAATTAACATTTACCTTAATGCAACCAGAGAAAGAGATATTGCAATACGACCTTAGTATTCAATGATATAACCAACAATATAAATTAGTATAATTGATTGTAAAATATAATATAATATCAATACGGGACACGATTTTAATAATTGAGCTACGGCTAACTAAAGCCAATGGCTCGTAAATCCTTCATCAGTGCAAGAGTTAATTCAACCTTTTTTAACAAATATATAAAGACGACGCCTACTTACGAACGAATTTATAACGAACGGAAAAGAAAAGTGCTTCTTCCCCTCCTCCCCCTCTCCCGTCACACCCTCGCCCCCCATCTGCCTTAATTATTAATCTCAAGTAATGCACAAGTGAGATAAGGCCGAGGTGGCAATTAAAATAGTTAAATATGAATTTTAATACGAGCCTCGTTGATTACTAAGATTAGGATAGACCTTCCCGTGCGCGAACATTTAAATCTTAACGGAATAGCGATCTTTAGTAAATTAAAGAGAATGCAGATTTAACTCAGCGACCGTTGGATCTCGCTGGGTGGAGTCGCAGTTTTTCATTGCCACGAAATATAATAACCGCATTTCGAATGAATAATTAAAGGGCTTCCCACGCGGTGCTCTTGAAAGGGGTCACTAAGCTGCGTGCGTGTGTACGTGTACGCGTACGTGTACGCGTACGTAAGCAAGACCAAGAGAGAGAGAGAGAGAGAGAGAGTGAGAAGGAGGGGGGTGAACTGCAATTAAACTCAGCGCACGGCTAATTTTACCAGACTACGTAAGTTACAATCGATTAATTTCCTCGACTAACAAAGCATATACGGCGCAACAGTAAAAAAAAGTGTCGCCAACTTACGTAAAGTCGCGACGGCGGCAGGGAGAAAAGTGCCAGCACGAGCGGGCGCGCGGGCGGCCGGGAGAGAGAGAGAGATCGTTTCGTATCATTGATTCATCCAAACAGTTTAACTCCTCTTTATGGATCGGAATTTCTTTTCCGCGCGACACCTGAGATCATCGTTATCATCATTATCAACAGCATCAGCAGTGAGAGTAATAGTAGCGACATGAGTAGCAGCAGTAGCAACAGCGGTAGCGACACGAGTAACAGCAGCAGCAGCAGCAGCAGTAGCAGAAGGAACGATCTCGAGCGTCGACGACCCAGTCACCCCGTTCTATTTTTGGTTGCTCGCCGTTGCAGTGCCGAAGCGTTTTTAACTCGTTGCTCCTCCGAGCCCCCTCCCTCTCCTCATCCTCCTCCTCCTCCTGCTCCTCCAACTCGTGCCGTCACGGCCCCTCTCCGTCCCGGCTATAAATATATACGCCGCTGCGGCGATGCACATGTGTAATACGAGTCCGAAAATCCGCGCTCCGGCGCGCGTGTGCGTAACGAATATCGGCTGAAGGTTCGCGCGGGGGTGTCCCGAGAGCGAGACGGTCCGTAGCGCCGAGGAATGGTGGGACGGGAGACGAGAGATGCCCGAGAGGAAGGGAAGGGACTGGATGGGAGCGGACGGGAAGGCCGCGCGAATACAATCGCTGCGCCGACTTTTGCAGCATCATCACCTCGCCTTTAATACATCCGGGCCTCCTGCTCTAGAGGAAGAGAGTCCTTTTTGCATCATTAGCAGTCCCGAGTCCAATATCACTTCTTTTATCTCGCTTTGTCCTTTATTTCCGTCCGCTATTACGAACGCTTTTCTATTTCTGCTCTATAATGAGACGCTGTTCGACGTTCTCTCGTACACCCTCGTCCCCGCCGTTTATTATTTTTCTCTTATCATTTCTACCACGCGCTGCAGCTTCGTAGGCCGTCAAACCCGCCTCGGAGCACGCACACTCGTCCCGGTCTCGCGTTCTCGTTGACAATATAATACGACAGCCAGCCCATCTTACGATAAGTAGATTACGCGCCATTCAATAAATTTCATCACCAGTCCCTCGATCCGTTTATTCAGCAAGCTTTGCATTCATCCGTCTCTCTTGACCTTCAAAAATATAAAGATACAAAAACAAGGTGCGGGGAAGCTGATTAGCAGATGGATGGTTTGTAGTGTAGGTTCGGGTGATATTTCGAGGACGGCAATTAGTTATTTACATTGGCTTGGTATCCATGGCGAGGTTGGTTTTTTTGTCTCTGATCGGCATGCGAGAATACAAATTAAGTAGATAAATAGATAGAAAAGGGCAGGAAGGACGTGAGAAGAGAGCGCAAGGGAGGATTTGTCGTGGGGAGGGTGAGAAGGAGTTCATGAATGAAATATCGGGCGAGTGTGATTAACAGCAGGCTGTGTGAGCGTCCTCAAAGCTCATCGATAAGTCATCGGCGTAAGAGCAAACGAAAGTAAGGGGGAGTCGTCTCGTTGGAGCGGAGTACATGGGGCCGGGGGACGGGGGACGAGGGAGGCGGTTAGAGGCGCGGGCGAAACTCCGGGATAATCGATAAGGCCGCGAGCGAGGTGAACCTTTGACCGAGACAGCCGGGCAACTGCATAAATAGACCGGGCGCAGAGAAGTAGAGGAAAAAGAGCGGCTGGGGGTGGTTACGAGGGGGCGTGAGAGGCGGGGGGGAGAGAAGAAGAAGCGCGCTATTATCCGGGAAGGTATATCGCGCGCTATCCTCGTCGCGCGCGAGGCGGCTAACAGTTAGAAGGTTAGGCGGCGAGGGGTCCGTGGGCGGGGCAGGTGCGGCACGGGGGCGAGAGTCAGTGGGTGGCGGTGGCGGCGTTGGCGGCAAAGGTCGAGGCGATGGACAGAGAGATGCGTCAGCGGCGCAGGAATATGCGCAGCGCGACCGACTGCCTGTCCGCCCGCTCGCCCGCCCGGCCGCCCGACCCGTTAACAGGAGTTGATTGAACCGCCGTCGACGTCCACCACTGCGCGAGTTTCGAGCTCTCGAGGTCTGCCCTCGCCCGCGACGCCCCAGCCTCGCGTCGTTCAAGGTCTCGGCGACGAGACTCTCTGCGGCCATCGGCTCGCACCCCCCCCCTCACTGCCGCTGCATCGCTCCGCACCTCTTACGCCCTCCTGCCCGCCCCCGGCCCGGAGTCCCTCAATAACCCCAGCCCCCGGTCCCCAGCCACCAGCCAGCAGCCCCCAGCCCATCGCGTACGTCGGCCGACTGCCGTGGCTGTTATTTCGGCCGAGAGGCCCCGACTCCTTATCTCCTCTCCGACATGTATGCACTTTGATTAGGAACTGGTTTGGCTTTGTGTGCTGGCCGGACGGCGGGGAAGGGCGGAGGGAGCCCGTGGACGAGTAGAGGAGGATCTCGCGGTCTCCGCTGTCGGGAGTCGTGCCGTTTGCTGCCTAAGTAGTCCCGGCCTGCTCCTTATCTACTTTATTCATTTTACTTTCGAGCCTTTTCTTTTGCTAGACAAATAAGGGCCGCCGTTACACCTTCCCCCCCCCCTCGAGCCCTATCTAGCGGAATGCGCGAGCTTGGTCCCCGTCGCCGTTACCCCTGCCCCACCCCCAGCCACACGGATCCCTACGGAAGAGTAATGATTTATTACCAGCTAATAATTAGCTTAATAATAATTGCCTAGTCGTGTCAGACTTGCAAGAAATCCTCCAGGCCCTTCCTTTATCCACGGCGTACCTGCACGATCCTCGGCAGCTAAGCGCAGCCCTCGACGGTTTGTTTACCCATAGAGAGAAACTTCCTTTTTGAATAAGCGAGAGCGTGTCATAATAGCAAAATATTGAAAATCAATGAATGCCCAGGCTCGGTTCAATATTTATTTCCGCTGCATTCCACAATCGAATAACCAATACTTTTTTTTAGACGGCATTCTGGCACTTAATCGGCCGCGGATCGGGAAGCGGGCAAGTGGGGGAAGGGACGGGATCGAGTGGGCTTACCAAATAACTCGACTTCACTAATTTTACGTATACGCTATTTGATGACTCTTTAAAAGTATGCTAGTTTTTTTTTCTTCTTCGCACATTCAAGTTTTTTGCTCGAATCTATATTTATACATCGAGCTGCCTCTTTATTTTTATTTTCTTAAGTCTTGTGGTTATATGATTTTTTGAAAAATGCAGTTCTCGATCTACTCGATAAATTCTAACGAATCATAATGAATCCGAGAGTCATTTTAATGGCTCTTTGTTTCCTTAATTTTTTTTTTTATTTTTTTATTTTTTTATTTATTTTTTTTTTTTTTTTTTTTTTTTATATTTTTTTCTTCATTTATCAAGTTAAGTATCAGGAGGGATCGTCCATTTTTAATAGGAGCGACATAGAGACACGAGGAGACTGTTTGAACATTTTGGAATTGGCTACAATACAAATATTGAGCTTCTTTGGGGAATATTATATTGTTGAGTCTTTCAAACGTTTCTGATTGTCGTCTAAATCAACAAATAATAACAAACAGGAGCATACAAGTGTACGGCCTAAATTCATGGTTATTGTTCAACGCCTTACTTACGGGCAATGAGATTGTGTTAGGTGTGCTACCATTGATTATCATTAGGAAATAAAGTTTACAGGTTGTATAAATATTCAGATTATTACATTATATTACGGTAGAATGCGAGTGAATATTTCCAATGTAAACTAAGTTATTCAGAAAATTCTTAACAATGTCGTATATGCTCAGGAAATACAATGAACAAATTATTTGTGAAAAAATGATGAAATTTTAGAGGTTGAGGCGGCGAGCCGCGCGACTATTCCAAATATTCAAAATCAATAATGTATTTTAGATAAAAATTAAATAAGATAAACTTGTAGATTGACGTTTTCATTTGCTATTGCCTAATCTCCAACAAGTTTAGCATATGTTTATTCATTACCGAGGATTCGGATACGATAATTCTGTTGGACGATGTCGTAGATTGCAGGAGGGGGGAGGGAGGGGGGTAACGTCGTAGCTAGATTAGGGTTCCTTGAGCCGCCCCTCCCCGATGCATTTCAGGATAAGAAGTGCTGGGTATCGAGGGCTCGAAGGCGAAGGAGAGGAGGAAATAGCGGGCTCAGAGGGGATTTTCTATAATTAAGTGAGCGAGGAAACGGGGTCTTGATGAAAGAGAAGAGGAGGCGGGGACGGCGGGGACGGCGAGGCGGCATCGAGTGCCTCTGCCGGGGCGTGAAATGTAGCACGACGGTGACAACGACGACGACGAAGACGTGTCGGTGGTACGTCACAAGTCCTGAGCGGCGGTGGTGGCGATGGTAGTGGAGGCAGCGGCGGTGGCGGCAGCGGCCCATGAAAAACAGGAAGGAAAAGCTAGGAAGTGAGAATGGCCCGTCCCCGTCGAAATATGATACTGCCGGGCTCGTATATAACTCGACTATAACTAGGCGGAATTCCGAGAGCACCTTGCGTCGCATACCTCTTTGAGCGAGCCGAGTAGGCTTTACCTGCTCCTTGGCAGCAGAGGGGGACCGGGGGGAGGAGGAGGGGAAGGAGGAGGCCCCTGAAAAATCCGTTAAGCGAAACTTTCGAAAGAGTCGAGATCGAGCCGCGTTCCGCTCTCTCACTCACTCGGTCTTATTCTCTTTCTCCTCGGGGAAGGAAAAAAATTCGACGATGGCGGCGGCGGCGGCGGCTACGACGGCGGCTACGACGGCGGCTACGACGGCGGCTACGACGACGGCCGCCAATCGGATTCACCTTGGCCCAATGCGAGACCGAAGCGCGGGAGCCCCCCACCCTCCTTCTCCTCCTCATATACCTCCCTCCCTCCTGACCCCACCTCAATCCACCCCACCCACCGGAGCTCAGCACCGGACGCCTCCTTCGGCTCGCGGCGCTCTGCCGGTTCAACGATTTCGACGGCGACGGCGGCTACGTCGACGGCTACGACGTCGTGGTGAACCGCAAAAAGCAGGGTCAGTGGGTCACTCTCACTCGTCGGGATGTCGACGGCGCTACCGGTGGCGGGGGCGGGGCCGAAGGTGACGAGTCGGTGACAGTATAGACTCGCGAGGCAGGTGCACCTACCACTACTACTACTACTACTACTACTACTACTACTACTACTACTACTACTACTACTACTACTACTACTACTACTACTACTACTACTACAACTAGTAGTACTACTACTAGTACTACTGCTACTAGTACTACTACTACTGCTACTATTCGACCGCCCCCTCGCACGCACGCACGCACGAAGGAGGTTCAGTGATCCGGTCCCCGAGTCCTGCTGATGTGCTTGCTCCTCTCTCGTCGTGTTTACTTACTTACGCAGCGCGTCCGTCGCTTCATTCATATCGGCCTACTCCCGGCCTCTCCTTGACCTTTATTTACTTTACGACCCGCCCGACCACTCCTTATCGCTTCTAATAACCCACTCCTCCCTCTCTCGCTCCCCCTCCCCCTCCCCCTCTATTTCTCCCCCCTCTCTCTCTCTCTCTCTAACTCACTCGACGTTCCTTCCCTCTTACCTCTCGGACAAGTGCGACGAGTGCGAGGAATTGCAAAGGGTCCCCATCCGCGATCGCGCGATCATCGATTTCCATGCCTCGGAGAGGCTAGACGAGGCCCCGCCTGCACGAATACGTGTTTGCGGCATTAGCACGATTAGTTGGAAATTTTCCTTTTGTAATCCACTTTAATCCCCACGTCTCGTGACTCTTATTGTACTCGATGTCGCCGTTACGCTATTAGCGCTGCAGCTCGCACGTTTTTATTAATTGCTTTGAAGCGCTTCTGCACGGCCGACCTCACCTGCGAGCGTCAAATACCATTCAATTGCTGTGTACTCGAACCACCTTAACTGGCGTAATTTCAATTATTATGTTGAAAAGCAATAGTCGACCTGCAAAGATTCGCTTTTCAATACTACCGAGCGATACGAGATAATCGCGATCGGGCCTCGATGTTTCTTAAAGCTTTCGACATTCTTAAGTCTTTATGCGTGTGAAAGTATGTGCGTCTCGAGTTTTAATAATAGCGGGAGAAGGAAGAGGGGGCTCCGGACGGGTTCGAAACGGGTTATTGGGGAATACGGGGATAGATGAGAACGTGTTCGTTCGGTTAACCAGGGAAATCCTAGGCCGTAGGCAGGAAAAGGAAACGAGTGGCCTTGAAACGAATGAACATATGACATAATGCCTTGGAGCATTATTTGTTATTTTTTATATGCAGAGCCGCGCTAGTGGTGCTAGAACAGAGCTACTGCTAGTAATATAACAAAACAATAACAAAAAAAAAATAAGTAAATAAATAAATAAATAAATAAAAATTTTCTCGTGTCGCAGCGATGGATTTCGTGGTATTTTGACTGGCGCCTCCCCGTTTTAACAGAGATTACAAAAGCATATAGGAGGATAGAAGCACACATGATGTAGGTGAAGTAGTCGGTTACATGGCTACGAGCGCGGGAGAGCCGACGAGGATCGAGGGAGCAAGAGTCGCCGCGTCGCTCAATTTATTCCATGTAAATGGAATAACTCGGGCCAAGAGTCGGCTAATCCGTGATAGAACGAATACTGTATTCTTTATTTTACGAAACGCTTTTCTCGCAATGCCATTGAAAATCGTGGCTCGCGTACTAATGCTCGGCCGAGAGCAGACGCTTACCCAATCTCGATCTCGATCGCTCGGCTGGAAAATTTTAAGCCCCGGATGGTGCGGGGCGGGGAGGAGAGCGGAGGCGAAAGATGCTCGTCTTTATACTGCCGCTGTCGCACTTCCCGTGGACGTCGTTGAAGCAGCCGTTCCTACTAGATTTTCTTCCGTTCGCCTCCCCCCCCTTACTCACTCACTCACTCTCTCACTCTCTCACTCCCTCACTCTATGTCTCTGGAGATGGCTTACGTGTAAAATGCGTAAAAGCAGAGGGGAGCGGTACAATTTTGCATTGTGCGTCGGAGCTCGAGCGAGAATAACGGCGCTGACGAGACTGACTGCGGCATTCTAGTGGCGCGAAATAGAGTTTGGTCGCGCATTCCTCAATTTTCGAAATCCTCCCGAACTTCAGCCGGGATTTTCAGACGCCAACGACTATTCTCGACGACCTGGAGTGCCGGCATTAGCGCCGATAATGAAAAGAATAATTTGTAATATTAAAGACGCGGAGTGCTTATCCGAAAGTGTCGATGCTTCCGCGCGGCTGGGCGGGGGGTAGGCGGGGAAGGTGCGAGGTGGACGCGGTCGCGGTCGCGGAAAGGGGGACAGGAATCTAGCGATCGAGCGGCCCCTGCATAAGTGGGTCATCCTCCTCTGCGCTCCTTCTCTCGCACGCTCGAGGCTGCGCCTTCCCTCCCCCTTCCGCCCCCTACTCCTTCACCTACTCCTCCTCCTCCTCCACCTTATCCTCCTCCTCATCCCACCGGACGTCGCGGCTCTCGCACGTGGAGCGGAACGACGAGAGTCAGACCGGTGGCTTCCCACTTTCGGACCCCCACGCGTCACCCTCCCTCCCTCCCTCCCTCCCTCCCGCCCACGCTCTTCAATGCTTTTCTTCGCTTCGATCGGCGATCCCCCTCGAAGGAACTACTCTTTCGACTTCTCGATCTCACCGACCAGCCTCAACGCAAATATTACAGAGGCTCGACCTGATGAAAGGCTTTGGGTCGTTACACCGATTAACCGCGTCCTTTCGAGGATGGCATTCGAACAATAGCGAAAACGAAAAAAGGGACGGACAAATGAAAAGCGCGCACGTATTCGTTGTTAAAAAATTAATTTCATTAGGCCAAACACTTTTCTCTTTGTCGCGGAAGTAATTAATGTGGAACGGTTTATTTATAGAAAGTAGTTAATAGAACGTTCCGATCGCGCCTTTTCACTCGATAAATATATCTTCTTCTTCTTCTTCTTTTTTTTTTTTTCCCTCCCCGATCGACAGCCTCGAGCTCCGTGTGCACATTGTAATGGGCTGTTCGAGTCGCTTTATAAGCCAGATTAAATTGTTAATCAAAAGAAAGTATAATTGTATTGAAAACTTCTTCGTTATTGACTGCACGTAAATCAGGTTATTGTCGACTTTGAAAAGTTTTCCCCCTCGCATGCCACACACGCGTTTGGATCGAAGAAGAGAGAGAGAGAGAGAGAGATGATCGACGAAGCCAAACGTTAACGACAATTTCTTTTCTCTCATCTGTGATTCGAATGTAGCGAGCAGCCTTTGAGCTTCTTGGTTTCAAGAATTTACGGAAACGTCGATCATAACATTTATTTCTGACAGTGGAATAAGAGGTAACGTAGGCCGTTGGCCAGCGAAGGAGCTTGTAGGTAGACTTTCGTCGCCACCCACGTTCGAGCGTGTACGACAGCAGCTCGAAAGTGATTGGCCCAATTCTTTTTAACCGATTCTTCTGCCACTTACTCACCTTGTTATATTTTTACGTCATCCGTTGATCGTTAGCAACGAGCCTCAGACTCCGTTAACGGACTTTTATCGTGAATTATCGGGAGCATTATTTGGTGTGGATCGTCGCTTACAATGATCCATAAAGTGACTTGATTTTTTTTGCTTACCGAGCTTCCAATTGTTAAACCGATTAAACCGGATTTAACCTAAAAAGTTTCAAGAAATTCCCGCCTGTTCTTCGAGGAAGCCGACAACAGAGCCGTTCCTTTCGCGTCTTTCATATTCTCATTTTTCATTTTTAATTGCATGCCTAATGATTCGTCGGGAAAAGCGTTTCATAAAGATATCTTTCATGCTGCCTCGGGTTGTTAAGCTAAATAGCAACGATAAAAATAAAGCGAATAGGTTATTAATTGCGTTGTTCTGCTGATGCTGATGCTGCCGTTTCTTCTTCTTCTTCTTCTTCTTCTTCTTCTTCTTCGTCTTCTTCTTCGTCTTCGTCTTCTTCTTCTTCTTCTTCTTCTTCTTCTTTTTCGTCGTCGTCGTCGTCTTCTTCTTCTTCTTCTTCGTCTTCTTCTTCAACTTGTATTTCTTGGCTTAAATTTACCGGCAATTCTTTTTTAAGGCCAATATTATCATTTTAATGAAGCAAAGTACAAAAAATGACTTTGATTAAGGTCGATGACATTTGAATATTCAATGACTCAGAGATTTTGCACTCGATAAGCCAGTCAGCGCTGTTAGTAAAAAAAAAGAAGTAGAAGAACAAGAAGAACAAGAAGAATAAGAAGATGAAGAAGAAGAAGAAGAAAAGAAGCGAATCAGCCAAATGGAAGTTTTTTCTCTGAAGGTGATGAATGGCCTCCCCATAGAAAAATCTGCATTTTCATTAGAAGGAGCTGAAAAGTCGCATGGCCGGCCAGCCGTACATAGTCGTTACGAGCTAAAAGGAACTCGGTTTTGAGAAAAGAAAAAGAAAAAGAAAAAGAAAAGAAAAAAAAAAGAAAACGGATAAAAAAGAGCGGGGGGCGAGTTGGATTCGAAGGCCGTGAGTAAGATTTTCGGTATTTACGAGAACGGAATACGAAAACTCGGATCGGTCGCGGCGCGCAACGAGGACGACGAGGATTCTCGAATAACTCTTGGAAGTATCTGCGGAGCTACTCGGTAGCGGCTCCGAGAGCCCGCTTCACTTGCAAAAACACGGACGTTCCGAAAGAATGACATTCTTTTTATCACGGCTATAGTCCTCCTCCTCCTCCTCCTCCTCCCAGACTCTTTGTTCTTCGTTCGACAGTATCTTCGACTTTTTTATGACGAATTTTTATTGTACGCGATTGAGCGTTTCATTATAGATAAAAGATAATAATTCCCGGATAGGATCGGAAAAATGTTTACGAATTCTCCATCGATAAGACTCGAAAGACTACTATACCGCTGCGCTGCTCTTCTCTCCGCCCCCCTCCCCCCACCCACCGCCACCACACACTCTTAAACACCCGTCCGCTTGACAACAATAGAGACTCTTTACTTTCTTTAATTTATGTACTTTATGGAAACGATCGACTATCGGGAGGAGACTCGGCATACAGAGAAAAATCGAAATCCTTAATTGGCGGTGGTTGCGTCAATTACAGCATCGGCATAATTGTAAAGACTAAATAAGTTCTTGAGCTTGTTGCGGTTCGAGATGATATTTCATTAGCGTTCGACTTTATTACAGACATCCTGGATGAGCGACCATTAGAGTCCACTAGTCAGACTGCGCGCTCCTACTCCTATTCAGCTTATGAATGTTACTGGACTATGCGGGCAAGGAGATCACGACGAACCATCGGTCACGACATACGTCTTTCCGTCATTGCAATTACGAGAAAAATTAAGCTTTTTTCGAGCGCGCACTACGGACCCGCAGGGGGTGGGGGGGCGATGTTTTTTTTTATCGGACTATTATTAACGAGATGGAACGTGTTGTCTATATATATATATATATATGCGCGTATACGTAATTATAATACCGATGATTTTGAGGACAGACTGTATCGGTTTTGTCGATCTGCGAGCGACTCCGAGCGAATTATTAGTCCCTCGGTGTATGGAGGCATGTGATCGGGGAAAGGAAAGGCTGCCGGCGCGTCTGCTCTCGGCTTTAATTGAAATGATTTTATCGCGGTAATCTGAATTTGAGAAGGAAGGAGGATGCCGATGACGCCGGCTCTGTAATTACTTTGCGCGCCGACTTTGTTGTCAAGCTCCGCGTAAGCTGCAGCTCGGAAGCAGGCTGCGTCCAGTTTACGAGACATCGGCTGCCCATAAAATCTCCCCCACACCCCACCCCCTCCCCCCGATAATCTATAAACTCGGCTTAGAGTTTTAAGTATGGCTATTAGGGAGGCTGAGCCGGTATTGGGTCCCGGTCCCGGTCCCGGGGACCGGGGCCCGAGCTTAACAATCAAATTGCCGTTTCTGCGAGTCCGTCGGACGAATTACATGTAAATCGTTAATGCAAGCGAGGTAGCTCGTCCTCGAGAAAGCCCAGAGAGAGAGAGAGAGAGAGAGAGAGAGAGGGGCTGCATTAGTGGCCCTTATTTATCATAAGATTAATAAGCCGAGGGAGGCCATTATTTCGGGAGGATGGGGGATGACAGGGAGGATTTCAGGCAAAAACGCCGGTCCTCCAACTCGAGATTTAAATAACAGTGCCTCTGCCCGGCACCGTCGCTCGCGACTCCCCGCGCTCATAAATATTCAGACGGCGATTTAGTGATTTAGCGACGGGGGGAAGAGAGGCGCTAGCGAATGGACCGTCGAAGGGGAGGGGCGGTGGGGATGGTGGAAGGCTCGTCCTCCCGACAGTATGCCGGGATTCGTCAAGATCCGTCTTTTAATTCTTGCGCAAGTATCGTCAGGTTGACGTAGACGTAGACGTAGACGCAGACGCAGACGGCGACGACGATGTAAATGCTCGCCATAGCGACGGGCGCCGGCAGATCTTGTTTTACAAGGAGCGAGAGAACGGGAGGCCCTGTCGAATTTTCCAGGCTCGAGTTACATTCGACTCGCGCGCGCGCGATCCTTGCGAGGACCTCCTTGGAAGGTACCGTTACGCGACAGCGTCGGGCCCGGGGATTTCTTCGATACGAAAGTGGACCGGAGCGGCTTCGTACACTCGCTCACCGACTCACACAGGCACGCGCGCGTGCACACACGAGTTCCGACTGGCACGAGTGGATCCCGATGTAACGATCCTACTTTTTTTTTTTTTTTTTTTTTTTTTTTTTTTTTTTTTGTCGACCCGAGCTCTCGAAATGTAAGCCAGGCACGTTCGGCTTCGCCTACCCGACTCCTACATGTGACCTACGGGATTGCAAGCCTCTCCTATCGTCTTGTCCACTTAGGCAGAGCTACGTGGATTACGAGTCCTCTGGCCCGTTGTGCAACCTATCGTTCTAGCCTGCAGCCAAGTAATATCGTCGAATAAATAGTTGGAGCATTACGAGTTCCGGTCAGCGGACAAGAAACCTTATCCGCCTGACGTTTTTAATTCCAATGGTCGAGTCGGTCATTTGTCAAAATTGCAGGCTATTATTACGCCAGTACGACGATAATTCGGCAACGTCTTCTTCGCGTAGGGGACCGCGGGAGGAGCCTCTCTCCTTCTCCCCTGCCCCTCTAACGTTGCAGTGCCTTGCCCTGCCATGCCGTACCTGCCCGGCGTGTATTATTACGAGCGCAGGTCAGCGCGTACGGGTACCGGGAATAAGTGCGGAGTAAATGCGTCTTAAATGGCCGGCTCGGATGTGACCAGTCGTCCCCGAGTGATTTTAATCAGAAAAGGAAACCATTCCGAGACTTACTTGTGCAAGGATCGTGACCGCGTAAAAGACCCATCGCCCTACTACATCTCGAGAATCCGAAAGTCCTTCCTCCAAAATTCTCGTTTTGCCGCCACTGCATTTACTCTTTTACATCATTTTGCCCTCCCCCCCTCCCCCGTCTTATCCCTCGTGCTACCGGCTTTGCTCTCGTTGTCGCTCCCTTTTTCATTTCTACTAGTCTCCCGACTATGGCTATGGCTATGCGAGTTCCCGGATTTTAAGGACTCGGAGCGTAGCCTCGGAACGCAGACACGGAACGCAGCCTCGGAGCTCCGCAGTGATTCCGCAGTGGTGCTGCTGCTCGAGCTCGAGCTCGCGCTCTGGATGAATAGCGTTGCGTCTGGTCCCTGGCACCTTGGCCGCCACTTATCTATTATGCACATCCGCTCGAGGCTGCTCGTTTCCGCCAAGTCGGACCGACCCAAGCCCACTTGAGCGTATGTGATGTAGGAGACGTGCGTGCGCGCGGGTGCGCGCGCGCGTACGTACGTGCGCAAGAGCCGGGGAGAAAGTAGGGTCAAAAATAAAGCTACGGCACGAGGCCGTAAAACGTATCCATACATACACAACATTGTTGTATAGTCTCGGGGAAGCCCGTGCGCCCGTTACGGAAAGAATAATTTTCGATCTCTGAAATTGTTTTACCGAGCACGGCGAACGCCCGTCTTCCCTACGCGCACTCACAAAGACCTTCCCTTTTTAGTTAACAGTGTCAATCTCGTTGCAATAACAACCGAGGGACGCGCGCCATTAGCCAGTCAGTCTCGTTTTTAAAGCTCGCGTGGGAGGAAATATCCGTGACGGCGATACGATGGCCAAGGGACTGGGGTTATTGGGGGGGGGGAGCGGAAATGGCCAGTTGGCCGTGAACACGTTAACCGTAAAATCGAAATGATATATTCGCCAATAAAGCTCGTGAGCCAGAGAGACAGAGAGAGAGAGAGAGAGAGAGAGAGAGAGAGAGAGAGAGAGAGAGAGACGCTGCAGCACAAGTGGTCACGAGCAAAGATCGTAGACAGAGACTGCTTTATTGCTGCAAAGGTCGTATCTTATTTTGCAACGAGAGATTATTACAAGCGCACATTGTGCGCAAGTTAAAACAAGTGACAATGAACGGCGGAGCTGTAAAGTTCAGCTCACGGAGCTTAGTCCCTGCTTTTGGCTCCTTCTCCCCGCTAACGAATGCATTTTTCGGATTTCTCGTAAAAACGGCGGCGCATCCTTTAAATCACTAAAGGTGTTGGGGAGGGGTAGGACTTGGTATGCACAAGCGTATTTGCATTATTGACGATCCACCCCCCCCCTCCATGAAAATTAGTTATTTCTAAATTTAGCCATGGCCTTGGATTTGAGCTTGAGCCATTGTCCTTTCACCGATTTCACACACTTGCGCATCCCAATAATCCATTGGTCGCCATTGTATTATTCCTCGTTCGCAGCAGAAGCGATCGCGTTGCGTAAAAATCTTAAAATTGATTTTTAGTACGTCGTAAAGCTTACATCGTACATAATAGGGTCTTTTGTTTACATTTGGGGATCTAACCTACTTTGAATTAAAGGAGCCGCATCTCGAACACGTGACTCGGAATAACCGCAAACAACATCGATAAATCTGACCTTTCTCAAATTCTTGGCACACCGCTCGTCTTCGTCCTTTTTTCCTTAAATATACCTTTTTTCTGAGTAGCGATTCCCCGGTAAAAATATTTCAAGAGTAATAATAATAAGAAGAAGAAGAAGAGGAAGAAGAAGAAGAAGAAGAAGAAGAAGAAGAAGAAGAAGAGTTTTAGCTAAAAATACGTATCGGGAACTTTTGTTGAATCGCGGGATATTTTGTCGATCGGTCGCGAGATGATAAAAATTACGGGCTTTCGATCGGCTCGCACTAACGCCATATCAAATAACGCGAATAATTAGATATTCGTTGGACGGGAGGATTGAGCGTGAGGCTCGTAAAATGAAAAATTAATTAACGTAGAGCTGATATTGATTCGTAGGAGGTTATTGGGGTTATTAGTGGTTGGCCAGGAACGAAGGGAGGAAGGAATCGGCGGCCACTCGAGTCCAATGGAAAGTGAGCCATTACGCTCTTGGCGCATGTGCCAAAGAAACTTGTCGAAAGGTTTTTAAAAAAAAAATCCGAGCCATTGGCAATGGGCTACAATTGATAATGCAGGCGCGCGAGGGAAGGTCGAACAACTAGACTGGGAGCGGGGGAGTCTGCCTTTAGCGGCTAATGAATACACCGCGTGCGCTCGTGTCGGCTAAACACGTACGGGCTCCCGTCTGTGTGTAGGTGCACGCCGCAGCGGAGGAGGAGCCCGGCGCAACGCAGCGAATAAAAGACTCGCGCCGTTTTTCAGTGTCCAAGTTGGGATATTAAAGAGGCGCTTGATTTCACTGGATAATGAGTCTCGTGTTCGCTGGCCACGATCGAATGGAAATCTGCCCCGCAGAAATATGTAGACCGATATGCAGAGCACAGACGGGAGAGATTTCAATGCCGCGGCGCGTACTCTCTTGTCTTCTTGCGCAACGAGCGAAAGAGCGAGAGCGAGAGCGAGAGCGGGAGCGGGAGCGGGAGATGGGGGTGGTGGCGGTGGCGGTGGCGGTGGCAGGACGGCTGGGGTCGGAAGGGACGGGTGACGGGGAACGGGGAACGGGGGACGGGGGACGGGAGGGAACGAGAGAGGACTCGCCCGAGACTCGGTTCAGCTCGCTAAGTGGAAAGTCTTACATGTACAAAGGCGCGAATACAGACATAACGCGTCTCCTTCGCTTGCGTGCTCACCCTCCCTTCCATTGGAAAATTGATGGTTGTTGTTGTGCTTTCGTCTCTCTCTCTCTCTCTCTCTCTCTCTCTCCTCCTCCTCCTACTCCTCCTCCTCCGCCTCCGCCTCCTTCTCCTCCGCCCCGTCATGTTTTCAAGCAATGCCGACGTTAACGTGTAGTTTCTTTTGCCGTTCTTGCCCGATCGAGCCTTTTTAACTTTATTATAAGTACTGATTTTATGAACGACTCGGTAATACATTTTCTTGTTCGATCGCCCAAGTTAAACCTCATTTTATTAATACCGTGCAGTATTCTTTGCCCTCGAATGATTTATTATTCTCAGTCCTTAACTAATTGTACAAGTTCGTTGCTTTCGATTGTTAAGAAAACTTCAGTCCTCACATTCGGACTAAAAGTCCGATTCAAATTTTGCGCATTCCAATTCGTAAGTCCCGTTTATTTTTAAATAAAATAATAAAAATTGGTTAGACGCCATTGGCATTCCATTTAATAGTCTCTAAAGCTTCAATTTTAACGCTATTATACATTGACGTATGTGTATTTTTCCATTTCTAAAATATAAATTTAAGAGTATGCGATTGAATGGTTTTTGTTTCAATGAAAATAAACTATACTATTATATTAAGAGTATACGAATGCGTGAACGTGTTGATTAAATATATTATTTAAATATTAGTATTTTTTTACGTATTGTATTGGTAGTGAATACTCAGACGCGATTGAGGTGAATATACAGTATAATAGGCCGATTGAAGGCATACCGAATCAAAATCGCTTGGCAAGAGTCTAAATAATTTCAGATTTTTGTTCACGTAATATATGAAAACAAGAGAAAAGCATAAATAATATCGTGCTTACATGTGCTCATGAAATTGCACATTTCGTTCAAAAGTACAAGGCAAAGGAAATTTTGACGACATGACGTTTACTAATACGTATCTATAATATTGCTAGTATTAATAGGTAAAGACAAAGGCTATTTTATAGTAAAGCCCATTTATTATAAAGTAATATGTGGAGGCATACGTGAAGTAAATGTACGTTCGATTTTAACGAAAAACAATCTATAAATATCGGGCGCAGTATTTTCATTCTAGAGTTTCGTGACTAACGTAAAAGCTGCAGACAACACAGTCATTATGTAGTATAGATTATAGTAATAGCCTGGGAAGAGTGTATAACATATTCGCAAGTAGCGTGTAGTATTCCGTGACGAGAGAGGTGTATTGAAGTGAGAGCGAGATAGTGGTGATGGGGGGGGGTGAGGGGGTGAGAGGGATATAGATGAAGAGTGAGATGGAGAGAGAGAGAGAGAGAGAGAGAGAGAGAGAGAGAGGAGTGGGGCGGGGGGGATTATTGATTAATGGAAAGTGCTCCCCAGGTTATCTGGCCAGTTATTCCTGCGATCGTTGCGGGCTTTCGCGTTTTTGATAAATATTAGCGTGCCCGCGCTATCGGTAAAATCTTATTTATTGTCCGCCCTAAGAGAGAAGCGCTAACGAGGATAAGATAAGGGAGCCGGATCGTACGTAGTGCCGAAAGCGAGTGAAAACCTCGGAGGTTAAATAAGAAATTACCGAGCTGGGTGAGATAGGTGGCGAGCAGATAGGTCGCACGTAGAGAGAGAGAGAGAGAGAGAGAGAGAGAGACGTGGACGCGCATCCACACCCCAGCCGCGCGAGACTTGGTGATCAAGTTCATATCGGTGCACGACCTTGAAAAAGCGGCGGTCGCCGCGCCCGCGTGGGAGGCGACCGCGTTTCCTGCGACCGGAGGGAAACTCCGGGGACACACGCCGAGCGGGGGAGGGGTATGGATGAGGTGGCAGGAACCGGGCGGCTTCGGAGCAGCTCGCTGATTGGCCCGCCGATACCGAGGCAAAGTTCGCGACGGCTCGGCCGGATTCAGGGTCGACGCCGACTCGCCGATAAAGCCGAGCTTATCGCGGGGTAAATCGCCCGTGGAGACGACGATGCCAGGGCGCTTTAAATTCCGCCGTGAATATTGCATAGCTTCGACTGGGAGCCGATTCCCAGGCCGGGTGGAGCGCAGCCCGATCCGAAGCCTTTGTGCGCGATTAGCGGTTAAAGCTCCGAGTCGACGACGAGAGTCTTTCACTTTCGTTGGGAGAAGTGGGCGGGGGCGGGTAGTGCATGACCGGGACGAGTAGTGGAGTCGAAGGAGTCGGAGGAGCCGGAGGGGGATCCGCGGCTGGCCGATACGAAGAGGCCGGGGAGAAAAGTAAGAAGGAGGGCTCGAGCGCTGGAAAGGAAAGCCAAAGGAGAGGACGGGAGAGAAGAAGGGCATCGCCGTTGCGCTCGAGGAGCTCGGATCGCGGTGCACGGGCGGCGGGAGGAAGGGAGGCGGCTGCGAGACGGAGGACGACCAAGGAGAAGAAGCGCCGGGGCGAGAGGGAAAGGAGGCGAACAAGAACTCGGCGACTATCGAGTCGTCGACGGCGCTGAAAAAGCGAGAGGCCGACTCGAATAGAGCGGGCGCAGGCGCACGGAACCGCACTATATATAGTTATAAGCATACTACAACTAGGTGTGCGTTTAAGCGAGCGCGCTCGCTCACGCGGCCGGGAAGAGGTTGAGGGGGAGAGAGAGAGAGAGAGAGAAAGAGAGAGAGATGCAAACGCGTGTATATATATAGGCACTTGACTCGACTCGACTCGTTTTCCAGAGTCAAGGACGCTCAGTGCTCCTACCGCCGTCCCCGTCGCCGCTCTCCGTCCGGGGCGCTGTACACTATGCACTGTACAGTGAACACTCGCCCGTAAGCCACATCGCGCGAAAACCTGCCTGTGCCTCCCTTCTCCTCCGTCCCTCCCTTACCACCACCTCTCGACAGCCATCCTCCCCACGACCTCCGCAAGAGAAAAGGAGGATTATATCCTACATACCCAGCCACCTACCTACCGCTGCCGCTCGGCTCTACGATAGCAGTGGCCCCATCCGCGTACCACCTCTCCTCCTCCTCCTCCTCCTCCTCCTCCTCCTCCACCGCCGTGCCCCCGTCCCACCTCGTCTACTTTATCCGAGGCGCAGCGGAGCGCGAGCCGGTTCTGCTCTCGGGACGACGGGATGCTCGCGGGTATTCTCTCGGCCTCTCTGACTCTGCCTCTGCCTCCTCCTCCTCCGTCTCCTCCTCCTCCTCCACCATCTCCTCATTCTCATCGCCCGGCCTCCCCCGCTTCCCCTTCACGGCTAAGCGCGCTCGGCGCTGAGATTCTGCGCGTCCGCTACCTCCGTAGGTATACATACTCCCCAGAGCAAAAATGTTGACTCGCCCGCCGCGCTGAAACACTGAGACACTGACCGCACGAACGCGAACGCGAACGCGAACGCGAGCGCTCTCGGGAGAGTGAGCGAGAGAGAGAGGAACTGTTGTAGGTTCTTCGACTACGTCGGGGATACTCCGAGACCCAGTCACCTTCTTACGTAATTCCATGTGCATTTTTCATGTGGAGGCTCGCTCTGGTCGTCGACGCGGAACCTCCCCTTGTGCTTTTTGCCTCCCTAGGCGAGCTCATCCGACCCCCCCCCCTCTTCCCCGTTTCACCATCCCTCACTCTCTCTATTTCTCTCTCTCTCTCTCTATCTCTCATAAACGCACACACCGGAATCTTACTACAATCGCGGATCTTGTCAAGCTTCAAGCGTTCAAGAGCTTTACTCGCGACGTCCATCTCCAGTTCTCCCACGGTTTCCTCCTTTCGAAACCATTCACATTCGTCCTCCTCGAAATATACCCGCCCAACGTCCTGTCCGATTAAACGAGTACAAACGATTTTCAATGACTTTTTCAGACGGTTCTATGCTTCTGATCCGCGATAGATCAACAGACTCAATAATATACACGCCAATGTATACATACACGTACATTAGTTTTTATTGAATGCGGATATTATTTGTGTCTGTTTTTTTTTCTATTGTACTTCATTAGATAATTCTCAAGGAATAAAATGACCGTTATGTTTTTTTTTTGTTTTTTTTTTGTTTTAATCTCAAGCGTTGCAATTGTTCATTTCCTTGTGTGAATTGTTGAAAAATCATTAAATTTAAAGGAATTTAATTAAAAATATCTTCTATTGGATATATACATAATACTTTACTTATTATACTCATTATTTTGATATATATATATATATATATATATTAGAAATGGTGGCCTTATCGGGTGTAATGCAAGAGTTTATTTCAACATTATTGAGCTATAAATATAGATAATTAAATAACAGTCTTGGGAGAAGGAGGCGAACGTTTAACCGTTAGGAGTGTTATTTGAAAAACAAATTACTCAGATGGACAAAATGGAGGCTCGCGTAGCCGTTATTAAGCATAATATGAAAATCTATTGCATCCGAGTGCAAGTAAATTAAGCGAGCGACACGACGAAATGGCCGTCTTGCCGTCCCGTACCTCCGAGTTGAGGTAATTTAATAAAAGGCTCGAAAGGAGGAGGAAGGCCGCTAGGGAGGAAGAAAATTAAACAGCGACGAAAATCTTAAAAAGACTTGCTTCGGTCGTTATGTTCAAAATGTAGAGGAGGGAGGATGAGGGATAGAGATGACTCGCTCGTAGGTGTAATACGAAAAGGAAGCAGCCGAGACGCTCCGGGTTTTCGCTCTAGAATATGTCGAGTGTAATGACGTCGCGGTGCATGATCCTTCGAACGTAACAAAGGCCCGCGGTCTGCGCTGCGGAACAAACGACCTCTTCTCTTACTATATATCGATGACGAAGAAAAGATATATATATATATATATATATAGAGAGAGAGAGAGAGAGAGAGAGAGAGGTCATTGCGACGACGACGACGACGACGACGACTTCTCCCAGCTTTGATTGAGATGCAAGGCCATGGAAAAATAATAAGGAGACGTCCGGCATGAGCGGTGGCCGCCTCGCTCTGGGTGCGACCGCTGGAAAATCAGCGTCCGACCTTGACACACACGCCTTTGCTGACGAAGGCTCACCGCTAATTATTCCCACCGATCCCAACAATGCGCAATTCGGTTCCCATTCTACCTCTTCGCCGGTTCCAGCTCTCTCCCTCTCTCCCTCTCTCTATCTCACACACTCACACACACCCAGCGCCATGCCCGCTTATGGTCGTAATAAGCCTTCTGCATCGCCAAGCCCAACAGCGCTTTATTCACCGTCGATGCTTTGACTGGCTGATGCTTCTGAACGCGCGCGCGTGGGTGACAACAGCGTCCGCTTACGTATCGTTTTAGCGGAAAAAGCAGTGCCTCGTTATTGAGAGATGGAGAGGTCGAGCCAAAGTGTGTCTAGTTCGCACGGGACCTCGTTCGTACGCCCATTATGCAATTCCGTAAAATCTTACCTCTGCGTCCGATGCTCATGATGATTATGATTATGATGATTGGGGGGAGGGGGGGGGTGACGAATCGATAGATAACTCGCCATGCGAAGTTCAAGGCATGTGGCCATTATGACGACTGCGGACGGGCGCAGCTCGTTAATTTAAAAATGGGAGGAGGGAGTAGGTAGGGCCAAAGGCCGTCCGAACGACCCCTCATCCCGCCCGCCTACGTCTGTCCGAATAATAACTTGGGCCGTTAACGAGGCCGAGCCGTTGTTAGGGTGCGAGCGATGCGACACCCGAGAGCCGAGGGCATCCGTGGTCCGCCGCTGGTCCCTGAAAGAGTGAAAAAAGAGAAGGAGAGGGAAAAAAAGAAGCGAGATTAAAAGAGATAAAAGAAAGGAAAAAGGAGGCGCTCCTGGCCAAGTTTTCCCCGGTCGGTGTAACAGTAAACAGAGGAGACTCGGCCGGAGGCGCAAAAAACGGGTTCTCGCGCGGCTGAGTCGACAAAAAGTTATTCAGGTTAGAGTAGGACGAGTCGAGTCGGCTGCTGGGCGTCGGCCGCTCGCCGTTTCGGTGGAGGTGTCCGATGGATGGACGGGCGGGCGGACGGACGGACGGACGGGGAGCCGCGGAGGCCGGAGAGCGAAAGGTTGATGGGGCCCGCGTCCGACCGGGCCCGGCACTTTCACCGGCCGCGATAAGAGCAGCTGCTCCTGGCGATGGTGACGGTGCCGCAGGCGTTGGCGCTCCCGGAGTAGGAGCACGAGGGATAGAGATTATGTTGGACTAGCGCGACTTGGGACGCGATAGCTAACCGCTGGCTTCCGCTTGGTTGTTTCAGGACGGGACGACCTGTCGCCGCCGAGCTCCCTCAACGGCTACAGCGCCGACAGCTGCGATGCCAAGAAGAAGAAGGGCCCGACGCCGCGGCAGCAGGAGGAGCTCTGTCTGGTCTGCGGCGACCGGGCCTCCGGCTACCACTACAACGCCCTCACCTGCGAGGGCTGCAAGGGCTTCTTCAGGCGCAGCATCACCAAGAACGCCGTCTACCAGTGCAAGTACGGCAACAACTGCGAGATCGACATGTACATGAGGCGCAAGTGCCAGGAGTGCAGGCTCAAAAAGTGCCTTCACGTCGGCATGCGGCCCGAGTGCGTCGTCCCGGAGTTCCAGTGTGCCGTCAAGCGCAAGGAAAAGAAGGCCCAAAAGGTAGGCCCCTCCAGCTAACTCCTGCCAACTCCTTCCGCCCACCAATAACCCCAATAACCCCCAAAGCTACCTCCTCATCCAATCTCTCAAAGCTCTCCCCACGACCTCCCGTCATCCTCATTAACCAATCACGTATTATTATTACTGTTGTTGTTGTTGTTGTTGTTGTTGTTGTTGTAACAATTAAAATTCTTAAATCTCTGCGTTTTATTATTATTCGTTATCGGTAAGTAGGCGATATTGCAAATTAATGATAACGTGCAAGCGGCAGAAATTCACTTGGCCAAGAAGATAAGTACACGCGCGCGTTGCATTACAATCGTTACATTATTCAAAATATTAAGATAATCATAAGAATGTGTTTTCTTTTAACGATGATTGACAAACACTCCGGTCATGTTACGAAAAATATTTTTTAATTATTGACTCTACGAGTATCAATAACCCGAAATGCGTCGTTTGTCTTATCCATTATCAGTTATTAAAAATACATGTGCGCATAAAAAAGAAACTTGTTCGGCTATCTGTTTGTTTTGGCGGGCAGGATGGGGCGGGGCGGGGCGCGGTGACGGGAATTAAATTATATTTATTGATAATGTCACGTATAGGACGTGAAAAAGTAATTGTAGCCGACCGATAATCCGCGTGCGAATATAATTTTGCGCAAAGCTTTGAAATTATTAATTGACGGGAAGGTTTCTCAATAATAAATAGCGACGGCGACGGGGCGGGGGGGGTGAGCGGAGATGGCGGGCTATTGACGCGGGATAGCAGTAATAAAAATGCAAATGCTCGAACGGACTCCGAATAAGGGAGCCGAAACAAGAATTAGGAGTAATTAACTTATTCGAGGAAACTTTTTTAATAAAAAATGCTAATAATAAGTCGAAAGCGGTTACGCGTAAATAGGGAATGGGCCGTCCGTAGGACAATTTTCCTCGGCGCTTGGGGTCGGCGCCGCGCGGGGCGGGGAGGCAGGGAGGCAGGGAACGATTAGAGTAGACGGAAGCCGAGGGCGAGGGTAGAGACGAAGGAGCCGATGATAATACAGAGGGCTGTGCCCGCAGGAGAAGGACAAGCCGAACAGCACGACGATGAACGGCTCTCCGGGTGGGATGGGGACCGCCGAGCAGATGGGCGTGAAAATGGAGCCCGCGGAGGCCGAGTCGTACTCGATGTCCGGGAGTAGCGGCGCCGTCGCCTCCATAGGCTCCCACAACGGCATCAACTACGTCAGTCCCGAGCAGGAGGAGCTGATAAACAGGCTCGTCTACTTTCAGGACGAGTACGAGCAGCCCAACGAGGAGGACGTCAAAAGGATCACGGTAAGAATAAGAATATCATCGAGAGCTCACTTAATCATTATCTTTCTACCTGTCTTACGTCTTTCCCTCCTCCCACCGACACCATTCCATTGACAGGCAATAATAAAGTCGCTCGGCATCTACACGACTATATATGTGCATATATATATATATATATATATATATATCCTCTTAATGCGAACGAGGAACAAAGTGGCCGAGACGACGACGAAGACGACAACAACGAGGATTATGATATAAAAAAAAAATGGAGTATCCAGTTGTTTCGCTCGTCTCTCCTCGATCCCATCGACCAATATTTTTCCCCGCATTGATTATTTGTAGCTGGTAAGGAAAATCCGGGTCCTCCGAGGAAAAGTCGAGTCGGAACCCGGCTCTGAGCTGCGTGGGAATCGGGGTCAAGATCCCAATGAGCGGGATCTGGAGCGGGGGGATGGGGGGGGTGGAATGACTAGGGGAATCGATACTTAAAAAGAGAAAGGGAGAGGGAGGGCTCGAGAGTCTGCGAAGGTCTGAGAGACGTTTGTTGCCCTTTTCAGAACCAATCGACAGAGAACGAGGACCCGAGCGACGTGAGGTTCAGGCATATAACCGAAATAACGATACTCACGGTGCAGCTGATCGTCGAGTTCGCCAAGAGGTTGCCGGGCTTCGACAAGCTCCGACACGAGGACAAGATCGTCCTGCTGAAGGCCTGCTCGAGCGAGGTCATGATCCTGAGGATGGCGCGCAAATACGACTTCCAGACGGACAGCATCATATTCGCCAATAACCAGCCGTACTCGCGCGACAGCTACACCCTCGCCGGTATCGGGAACATCATCGACGACCTCCTGCACTTCGGCCGGCTCATGTACTCCATGAAGGTCAACAATGCCGAGTACGCCCTTCTCACGGCGATCGTCATATTTTCAGGTGGGTCACCACCTCCCACCCTACTTTCATATCATTCTCACCCCCCCTCCCCCTCCCTACCCCCCACCCGCCCGCCCATTACCAACCACATCCGTCTGCTTTGAATTCCCGTGCCGCGCACGTAGATCGACCAGTTCGACGGGCTTAGAGCGTAATTAGACAATACGTAAGGACGGCCTCCGGCTCAGCAACCTACAGTCACCAGCATCTCTTCGACTGCCATTAAAGCACGTATCCGAGTACTTTGAAAAGTTATCTAATTGTCGGTCGCATCCCCGATACTCGTGCTTCGACTCCATCTCCCCAGCATCTTCTTATTATTTATTTTTACAATTCCCTCGAGATTAGCATACGTGCGGGTATGCGCGAGCCTGTGTTTATGCTATTAGGGATATTCCCTGCAGCGGGCACAACGCGAGTGTATCGAAAAAAAGAAGGGGCGGGAGGGAGGCGAATCTTTCCCCGGAGCGCTGTAATCAAAATTAATTCGCATGCGCGACTTCGTCCCGGTGTTATTTTAATAAATAACGATTTTATAATACAAGGGCTGAAGGAGAGGTTGTAAAAACAACAGCGGCAATAAGCGCGTACTTATCGGTAACAATTTAATATTCAATAAATATAAGGCTTTTAATTGATAAATGTAATAATTGACAATTTATTCGCCGAGCCGAGCCGGCGGCGGCGATGCTCGCGCAACTTGTTTATGTAAATCCAATTTTCGTACGATAATAATTAATTGAAACGACGATAATAAGCTTGCCAACGTAATTAATGCAACACACGAGCGCGCGCGCGCAAATCCAATAAAGCCTCCTCGGTCTCGCGCGAATTATTGCCCGAAACATTGAGCTAATTTAACGAATTTTTATTATCAACCGCATGAAAGATAAGTATTAAAAAATTAAAAATGTGCAACGTTACGCTCGCGTTACGTTGATTGCACTTGGTCTCGGACATGTGATACACGTACGCGTATGTCGAAAGCTCATGCTTAATTCAAAGCCGCAATAATCCACACGATGACGTTTCGTTATATAAGAAGAATTTGCAAAATTCGCGAACCATTTCATCCCTGGATCGTCGACATTTATCATGATGTTTTTATTAAGCAGAGGGGTACGGGTGCGAGTAAAGGTCGTCTCGTATCGGTCGCGTAAAATTCCAAACAACCTCAAATGCATAAATCTCAGATAAATGATAATCGATAAGTCAATGCATGCCGACAAGTCATCATCGATAGATCGAACTGAATAATGGAAAGGCCTGCGTGTGCACAGGTGTGCATGCGCATGTAACGGGCGACGAGGAGTCTTCGTTGCGCAGAGGTCGCGCTGGAAATGTGCGCGAATGAGCGGCAATCCGGGAAAAGCTTTGGCAACTTATCGCTCCTCGGTGAAAGAGTGAGTTTTTCGTAACGGTAAATAAATATTTATTCGGAGCGACTTCTCGATTTAGCAAATATTTCTTCGATCGGGGCCGCGTAAGCATATTTTTAGATTCGCGTGCATTACTCGACAATTTCCGTAATTGTGATGAAAAGGAACAAAAACGAAGTGCTGTTGGCGGGTGGAATGCGGAGGCGGTGGAGGGGGTGGGGGTGGGGGGAGGAACGTCAACGTTACCGCTCTTCTTACAATCGCGTTCGAATATACAATGAAAGTCAATGCGTTGCAATAGAAATTGGCGAATCTTGGCGGAACGTAACATTGGCCGGATGCTTTATTAGGGTCCGCCGCGACTAGAGATAGAGCCGTTTGGCTTATCGCCGAAGCAGCGGCAGCCGGGACGGCGGGGTGGGGATGGGGGAGGTCATCCTCGCGCTCAAGGACGCGACGGCGTATAAGCCGGACGTCGTCGAAGCGCGCGGTAAAATCGAGCGAAAATAGTAATTGTTGTGAATTCGCAGAGAGGCCGAACGTGTCGGAGGGCTGGAAGGTCGAGAAAATCCAGGAGATCTACTTGGACGCTCTGAAGGCCTACGTGGAGAGCAGGCGGAAGCCCAAGGCGAGCGCGATGTTCGCCAAGCTGCTCTCCGTTCTGACGGAGCTGCGCACCCTCGGCAACCAGAACAGCGAGACCTGCTCGAACCTCAAGCTCAAGAACAAGAAGCTGCCGCCGTTCCTCGCGGAGATCTGGGACGTAGCGTCATAGTCGCCCAGCGCCCGAGAACTATCGCGGGAAGAAGCCAGCGGGTCGGCCACTGTTCGCATTGGCATCGTCGTCGTCGCACGTGACTTTTGTACTAGTGCACCACTGTCCCACTGCCCGACGATCCTCCTCGTCGGCTGAGGTTCGGCGCCCCGATCACCCGAGCCAACCCCGCCCACCCACAACCCCCCCTCCGCCCCATGGCTCCGTTCTCCCTTCTCTCTTGTTTGCGCGCCCGGGCCGACTCTGTATGTCTCTCTCAGTCTCTCGCTCACTCACTCACCCGATCCCCGAGCCTACCCCTCATCCGATTATGCGATTTTTTGATGCCCCTCCGCATCCGCACACCCGCATACCCCATACGCCCACAACCTTTTACCACACCCACTCTACGAGTCCTCGATTTCAGGTCTACTGCGTTTATATGGGCCGGCTGGCCACGTTCGAACTCTCGTGAGGTAGTGTCGAGCGGACCTCGAGATCGGCGTGGCGATATCATCGCCCGAGGAGAGCCTATTAGCGAAACACGAAACTGAGAGAGAGAGAGAGAGACAGACAGAGAGACAGAGAGACAGAGAGCGAGAGAGAGCGAGAGAGAGAGAGAGAGAGAGAGACGCTTTTAAGCGGAAGATCGTCAGAGGGCAGTGGCAAAGGCACCCAGGCTGTGATACGTAGAGACAGTACAGAGACTATATAAGGAGCTACCTTCACTTATATATTATGAAAAATTATATATAAAGCATACATATATATGTATATACATGCACATGCATACACCCACGCGTATATATATATATATATACATATACATATACATATATATATGTATATATACATATGAATAAAAATATAAATATATATGCATGCATAAATACATACATGCGAACGGTACACACATAATATATATATATATGTATACACATATAAAATATAGCTATATATATATGTTTACGTGTACGTTTATGTATAAATGTCATATATGCATATATGAATCTATATTATACATTTACAAATGAAGATTATCCTGAAGGATAGCCCTGATATCAATACATAAATGTAATGTATAGGTGTAAGGCATACGTAGTGCGAATAAGAGTGATAATGTGTACGAATGACTGTGAGAAACTGAAAGTACGAAAGAATTGTGGATGCGAGAGAGTAAGGTAGAGGGAGGGCAAGAGAAAAGTCGAGGCAAAACGTGGCGGAATACGGGAGAGAAAGAGAGTGCGTATGTGGGTTAGAGTGAAAAAGCGTGCGAGGTCTTAGAGACTGCGAGCAGTTGGCACTGTTGAGCAGTTGCCTCGGCGTAAGTCACGAAATGTGAGCGCAATAATACGATATAATGCATAATGAATACGATAGAGTCTATATCACACACTCACAAAGAGACAAAAACACACATAGCATAATAATATATTGCTAGCATGCATGCTGTTTATATGCAAGGAAGGGAAAGAGAGAGTGAGAGATAGAGAGAGATAGAGCGAGAGAGAGAGAGAGACGGACAGACAGACAGACAGAGAAAGAGTGAAGATGGAAGAGGAGGAAAGTGAGGAGGTGAGCGTTGAAATGCAAATAAGCTGCTTCTGAGAGATCGGTAATCGCGTGCTTTTCAGAAGAGTCCGAACAAATCTTTAAGAAATAAATAAAGAAGTTTGCTAAATGGAGGCCGAAGACCGGAGACCGTTCGAGGAGAGATGCATCTGCTGATTTTGGAAAGAGAGAGTAACGATGTAGGTTGTAGTCAGTCAGCTTAGAATAGGTGACCGAGTTCAAGTGCAAAGCCCTGTGCCTTCAGCAGCGGACATCGGCTCACCGACAAAACAAAAAAATAAAAAATAATAAAAAATATAAAATTTAACCGTCCGTTTTAATTTTGTAATAAAAGCAACAAAAGCGTTGAATATTGTAAAAATCTGAGATGAAATTCGTGAGAGATAGAGTTTATTAACGAGTGGCGATGTTGGAGGAGGAGGAGGAGCAGGAGGAGGAGGAGGGAGAAGGAGGGAGGAGGAGGTAGAAGAGTCAGTAGTTGTTGGGCGACAATTAGATAACAAGGCGAAGGAGCGCGAGAGCCAGGGAGGAGGATTTTAAGAACGTTCTTGTCGGGGGAGCGGAAGAAATGTATGAGTAATTTTTAATAAATAAATATAAAGAAAAGAAAAAAAAAAAAGGAAAAAAAGAAAGAGAGAACGTTAGAAGTGACTTGTCGAGCACGGAAATCGAGTGCGTGAGCTTGCGGGGAGCGTATTATTAAACAAAGCCGAGAAACGAGGAATTAGGGGCCGAGCGCAATATTCAAGCATGCATAATATACATATAAATAGCGGGTCGTAAAATTTGTACGTGAGCGGCGATAGGACGGTTTCATTGATCGACGGCATCGTTCGTTCGGATCTCGAATCTCGGATCTCGGATCTCGGATCTCGGAAAATTCTAGGCGTCAAATGATATTACGACTGGACGAACATCGTAAATAATAATAATAAAAGCTCGACCTACATTCTTCAACTCGTTGACACGCCTACACCCACACATGCACACACGAGCACAGCAAACGAGCAGATAAACAAACAAACAAACAAACAAACAAACAAGCAGGAAAACAAGCAAACAAGCAAATAAACAAAATAAACAAACAAATAAACATCAAATCGCGCCAATAGAGCACATTAGGAGGATCTCGAGAAGACAAAAAACTATTCGTATATGCGCGCAAGACTATGTAAGTTTTTTGATGTTGTAATCCTGTAATTCTATGCTGTTCAACGGATCTTAAAATTATATTCCGTACTAATGCGATTTCTCGGAGCCGCTGATCGAGTCTTTGACAAAAAAAAACTCTATATTTCGACGCAGTCGGTCGTTCTTGTCTCCTCCAGATACAAGGAACAGTTCCAGACTTATTATTTACGATTTCGAAAAGAAAAGAAAAAAAGAAGAAAAAAAAGAAGGTAATCCGATGAACACATTAATGGAAAATAAAAAATTATACATGAATGGGGATCGGGGGGGGGGAATTTTAGAAAGAAGAAATCTTAAATACATTTAAATTATGACTGCGTAAGCGGCAAATACGCGTATGCGCTCGGTATCTCACGACTTGGGGGAATCTCATTGGACGCCGACCTGGGATTTTTGCGTGCATATATTAGATTTGCGCGAGTGCGGGGGCGGAAGTTTTTAAGAAATAAATTTGCGAAACACACCGCGAGAAAATATATATAAGTATAGAGAAATTAACAAGCTCTTAAGACGTATATGTTCGGCGGAGACGTTCACACGCAGACACTTAAATGAATACGGACAAAAAAAAATAAAAATAAAATACAAATAGTAATTTGACATCGTTTCCGATAAATGTTATGTAATTACGTGTTAAGTAACGATAATGTAAGACAGTAGCGCAGCATGAGACTGTCGCGGAGGATTTTAGCTCATGGGTCACTCGATCCATCAACACTTCTTACATTATAGTTGGAAAGGCGCGTCGTTATTATACTACATTTATTTACACAGAGGAGGGTTATTGGGTCTAGGCGCGGTCGGAATGGTATAGTGACTTCCAGAAGTGACCGACATTCGTTAAAAACCACCAACGAGCTTCTTGTCATGCGCGAATATCAATTTGAGTGCTCCGCCCGGCCATCGTCACGTGATCCGATGGGACTATATACAATCGTAATAACAAACGAGCCCGCTTTATCACCTTGAGAACTTGATGTTTGAGTGGGTGAGTGGGTTGATGGGCGGGTGGAAAGGGGGGGGGAGGAGAAAGGGCGAGGATCGAGGCCCTCGACTCTGCTGTCGATGTTGCTCGCTCGGATTGTACTTCTGGAAAGAGATAATCTGATCCTCGATAGCCGTTATTCCATTGAACAGGAGCGAATACAATTGCCGTTGCGAAATAGTTTTTAATCCCGCTCCTGGAATAAGACTATTTTTAATAGACCAAGAGTGGGAGGGGCAGATTGACGAAATAGTGGCGTGCCATCGCTGTCCTCTGCTATATTTAAACAAACAACAATTCGCTTGAAATAAAAATATTGACGGAGAAAGAATGTTAGGTAAATGAGATTTAAAAGGAGCGAGGCTCGCACGAAGGTGATCTTGATGGCGCTTTCGATCCATCCCAGGCATACTACACACACACACGCGCGCACACACACACACACGCTTTATATCGCGATGATACTTTGAAAGAATGGTATTTCCGAGCGGAGGACTCGAGGTTTCCAATTATAAAAAAAGAGGGAGAGGTAAAAAAAAGAAGAAATCGGAAGTTTCCCTGTTGATAGCGAGCAACTGTCGTATCATCGTGGCTTTCGATAGATTTTAGCCAATATTTATTCAAGCTCGTGTCCTTAGTGTCCTTTCTGACATTCGCCCAGTGCGATGAGCTTTATTGCGTTATTAGAACTGCCAACTTCACTGCGTACAATACTTCATTGCGCTTGGATCCCCCGTATCGACCCCCCCCCACCCACCCTCTATAGCGACATTACTCGACCCATATCCGTTGTCCCTTTGCTCTCGATTGCTTTGTCGTTACTTTGGCAAGACCGATTTACCTTGTACACGACTACGCTGACGATGACCCCGCCGCCCTCCGAATCTCCTCAACTCGTTTGTTTTCTTCAGGCCTTTTTAACAAGGACTCTCGAGGCCTGAATCGACTGCCACGTCCATGCGCTCGAAGTACGTGAGGCTATTTTCACGGCCTCTTCCGCATCCCCTCTCCACCCCAGCCCTACTGGCTACAAAATACCAATATTAGAGCTATTTACTCTTCGCCGGGATCCCTGAGCATCTCGACGAGAGGGATAAATGGAAATTTCAATACGCTCCTCTTACTTTGCCTTATCATACCTTCGTATGTATTTGTATGGCCCCTATCCCCTATCCCCTATCCCCTACCACCAACCCCCTAAACGCCTGTCTTATTAGTTGGGCTGCTCATTGATTCCCTGCGAAATCGATAGGTCGAACGTTTACTCGCTCGCGTCGATCCACGAGGAAGGCCAGGCTTGATTTTACATCGAAGTTCGCCGCTTCCGACTCCTCGAGACTCAAAAGCTGTACATAATAGAGCAGAACACAATCCCACGAGGCAGACACTGCCATGTCGCGAGTAGAGCACGCGATTTCGAAACAAACAACACAAGCACACGTTATTTTACAACTGACGTATACACCCCCAGAATACCACTATCCGAGGATAATATAATAAGAGATACGACGCTTCCCTTTGCTCGTAGGGTCAGTTGGCCTATTAAGATGCGGGAAGACGTGTTTTATT